>SWEM01000025.1:0-128733 GCA_019593585.1 Nitzschia palea | reverse complement strand
CTGAGTCAACACATGAAGGATGCCGAGTTTGGTGACTCCACCGTATTCCCCCCTCATCAACGATTTGTGGAAATCGGTGTCGACTTTGGAAGTGTTGGTGGTGATGTCGACTTGACCATTTTTGGGAAGCGATTTGACACAGGAATACGTTGTACGTCAATGCCGACTACCGAAGTTAGACAACGCTCGTTTTTTATGTGTGTAATGATCTATTAGCACGCCAAACAATGCGCCTATCGTTAGCTAGGTAGTTGGGTTGGTAAAAGAGTCAAGACGAGCAACTATTGATTATGCCAGCGAGTGAACACACGCGCAAAGGGTCCAACTATGTCAACTTTGCCCAATTACGGTAGAGTAGTAGTGAATCAATAGGACCCGATAGAGACATGTGATTCCTCGTGGAAAGGATACTTGGTACTCTCCTTGGAACAAAGAAAGGTAAAAATCGGCTAGAATATGAATACTCCCGCTGTGCAACCAATATTCACCAAGTCCCTAGGGACTTGTCAGGAATGATCGGACAAAGCATGGTTGGACTCGGAGAGGAAGGAAGGAAAAAAGCCATCCAATTCTCTTCAATTCCTAAAAGTGTCCCAAGTGCGCCTAGAATAAAGACAGTCGCTTCCCAAGGTATCCCAGGTTTTTTTCACCCAAATACGACCAGCGGAGCCGCTATGATTCGTGGTGTTGTTGCGCTATGGAAGTGGTACTTAAGGTTGCCGCTCCTGGCGTGGTTCCGGGTCCCGCCGCTGGTGCTGCTGTGGTTGCCTTTTGAAGTTTCAATTGTTCTGCCTTGCGTTTGGCATCGGCCTTGATGACTTGTTTCAATAACCAGACCATTTCACTCTTCTTCTCTTGAAGACTATCCAGTTTGGCTTGACATGCATCAATTTTCTTTTGTATTTGTTGACTGACTAATTCCTTTTTGGGTGATTCCGTTTTGACTTGCTTTGGTTGGGGTTCCTCTGGTTCGAGCTCTTCACCCTCTTCCATCATTTCGCTTTCTGTAGTTGTTGCAGTTGCAGTTTCTGCTGCGACTGCATTCTTCTCTGAATCAGTGTTATCCTTGTCCTGATCCGTAGTAGTATCCAGTGATTCTTGTTTTCGTTTTTTAAGAGTATTACTTTGTTCTGTCTCGTATTCTTGTTCAAATTGTTGTAGGATTTCTTGTTTGAGTTGTTCTTGTTGTTGTTCAAATTTGGCCAATTCTTCGGATAGAACTTGAACTTCGATTTGTTGCAGGGATTCATTCAATTCGATTTGGTTTTTCCGACGCAACTCTTCCATGCCTTGATTTTTGCGAGCAATGGCATTGGCCAATTTTTCCTTGTGATTCAAGACCCTTTTCGATTGGGTTTTATGATCTCGACGCAATTGTTGCAATTTTTCCAATACATGATGCGTTTGGACTCGAGCCGCCGCCAAACTACTGTTAGTAGTAGTAGTAGTATTGCTCCCATCCCCACCACCACCACTACCACCACGTTGATGATGAGGATGATTTCCCATCAAGCGTTGTACTGCCTCAAACATTTCGGGTGATACGGGAGGAATGGGCACGGAAAAGAACTTGGCCGTTTGTTTTTCTTGCAACAACCATTGGGGAGCCGTGTAGGAATGATCCACCACGACATCGGATGATGTCGACATGGCTTTGTTGTTGTTGGAATTAGTGTTGTTATTGTTGTTGCTGATGATGACGGCCGAATCACCTTTGTTGTTCGTCATCATTGGCTCACTCGTCGTGGAACTGGCATCATCCGAGTCGGGCGGAGGAGCAGCCGCGACAGGGACAATGGGACCGACCGGTGTCTCTTTGACTTTGGGGGGTCTTCCAGGACCTCCGAATCGACGCATGATGCTTCTCTCTCTCTCTCTTGTACTAAACGGAACAGTAACAGTCACAACCCGTAGTGTCGTCGCACCGGTAGTTGCAGTGGTTCGACAACAGGACCAGGTACTGTGGACAGACGGACAGTCGTTCCTGTATAGCAACAGTGTCAACGTCTGGATGTCGCCCTCCCGGTGGTGCGCACGTCTCGACTTTTTTGTTGGATCTTGTCACGGGCAAACAGCCGATCCGTCGCTTTCAACATGAAAAATGATAAACCGTGGTTGAGAAGAGTCCAATCACTATGTCATTATTAGGTACCATGCGATTCTTCACTACTGTAGTGTTGCTGGCCACCGTGCCGCCTTTGTCGGCATTGCAAACACGAGTGCCTTTGACACCGAGGTAGGTACACTCCAATGTGGAAAACTAGATAGCTTCGAGAGGACATTGGCTGTGAGAAGTATATCCAAGCGTTATATTAGTGTTGCCCTGCTGTGGTTGGTTTGGTCATCTCACAAAATTGTTGCACTACACTACTGTCAGAACTCTGTCCGTACCATCCTTCTCAGCCACTCCTCTCCCGTCGGCAGCACCCCTTTTGTCCAAATCGAAGCCCACTCTCTCCTTGTCGATTCAAGAGCCGATTGTCGAAACTACTCCTACTCAATCGTCACGACCCAAACCGATTCAGGCCCTGGGTCGTAGACTCCTACAAAATACTGCTTTAGCACTCGTGTCCTTGATCTTTTTGTTGCCCAGTACTCCTGCCAATGCTGCTGCTGCCAAAAAAGCAGCCGCAGCGGCAACGACTGTGACCGAACATTTGCACACGGGACAAAAAATTGCCAATTGGTTCATGCAATTTGGCTTGCCCAAATGGGCTGTATTGGCAACCATTTCGGCCATGCCAGTGGTCGAACTTCGTGGGGCGGTTCCCGTTGGAATTTGGATGGGTTTACCCATTACTCAAGTCTTGCCCATTTGTGTCATGGGTAACATGGCACCCATCATTCCCCTCTTGTTCCTTTTGCGCAACCAAACTCTCAAGTAAGATTTTCTACTTTTTGGAAAATTTTCCAGCAAGTTTGACACGATCGTTTTATTCATTGACTGACCCTATTATCTTGTCCCGCCTTTTTTGTATTTTGCAGGAAACTCATGGCTCCCATTCTGAATCGTGCCGAACGAAAAGCGGCTGGTTTGGGAGTCGGATCGAGAGAAAAGCAATGGGTTTCCTTGGCAGCCTTTGTCGGCATTCCCTTGCCCGGTACAGGTGCCTGGACGGGAGCCATGGGAGCCTTTTTGCTAGGTTTGCCCACTCCGTTGGCCATTTCTTCCATCTTTGCCGGTGTCGTCGCGGCCGGCCTCATTATGAGTACCATTACCCTCGCCGGACGTACCGGTGGGATTGTATCCATTGCCATTTTGTGGCCGTGGACGGCCAAGGACTAATTGCCGGCAACACGAATAAAAAGCAAGATTTCTAGAAACGGATCCTTTTTGGGATCAAATCCAAACGTTCCTGTCAATACCTACAAGAACAAGGCAACCCTTCGTGGGCAAGGTGGTATCGACCAAGCGCATTGTGGGTCCCAAGGCTACCGGTGAAACATGCCACATTATTATTGATCACCAAGGAAAATTCCCCTACTACGAAGGACAATCGTGGGGTGTCATTCCACCCGGTGTTCGTGAAAAAGATGGCAAGCCCCATTCCGTCCGTCTCTACTCGATTGCCTCGTCGCGCTATGGCGATGACATGACTGGAAAAACGGGATCACTCTGTGTTCGACGAGCCACCTATTGGTGTCCCGAACTCAAGGCCGACGATCCGGCCAAGAAGGGTATTTGCTCCAACTTTTTGTGCGACACCCAGCCGGGTGATGAAGTCATGATGACCGGTCCTGCCGGAAAGGTCATGCTCTTGCCCGAAGAAGATCCAACCACCGATTACATCATGGTCGCTACCGGAACAGGCATTGCCCCCTATCGTGGATTTATTCGTCGCCTCTTTGTCGAAGAGACTCCTGCCGCTGCTGCCTACAAGGGACAAGCCTGGCTTTTCTTGGGTGTGGCCAATAGTGATGCCCTCTTGTATGACGATGAATGGCAAGATGTCAAGGCCAAGCACCCCGAACAATTCCGTCTAGATTATGCTCTTTCCCGGGAACAAAACAACAAGGCGGGTGGAAAGATGTACATTCAAGACAAGGTGGAAGAATATGCCGACGAAATCTTTGCCAAACTAGAAGGAGGAGCCCACATTTACTTTTGTGGCCTCAAGGGAATGATGCCCGGTATTCAAGACATGTTAAAAGGTGTGGCCGAGAAAAAAGGTCTCAACTATGAAGACTGGCTGAAAGGATTGAAGGAAAAGAAGCAGTGGCATGTCGAAGTTTACTAGTTACGTTATTTTTACTGTTAGTTAGGAATCAGCTACCCATGGATTACTATTTTCATTATTCACTATTACCGTAGCGACAAAAGTTTCCAGGGAAAACCTTGTAGGGATCGAGTTGGTCAATCACAACCACACAAGGAGAAGCGTACCAGGTAACACTGCCAAATATACTACCGGTAGCCGTGTACATCACATGGAGCTTCGACAAATGCTTGAAACATTTCAAAATAAGTAGCCAATAGTCATTGGTAGATGCATTACGCTTAGCCTATTCTGTAGCCTTTTAGAGGGTGAGCCTCTTCGGTTTCAGGTCTGGTTCCTTGGTCCTAAGGTACTGCACCCACTTTTCCCAATGCTCTCGACGCACATAGTCTAGTGGGGTATGGCCCCTTGCATCACTCACGAGCAACAGATCGGGAGCTTTTGAAATCAGCACATCCATCAGCTCAAAATTTGGTTCGATGGTCCAGCAAGCATCTGAAAGGGGAGTCCTTCCAAAATCGTCCTTGACCCACACAGGAACCTCAGCCTCGTTCACTAGGAAAGACACGACATCAAAGAAGCCTTTACGGCAAGCCAAATGCAAGATACTCTCGCCAAAGCGGTTGCTGCACTTGAGTGGTCGTCCTTCCTTGTGGAAGTCTTTGAGTTTACTTATGTTTTGTTGGCGAACAGCGTCCAATGCTTCAAAACCGTAAGCATCAATCTCCTTTTGCTGAGGTTCCTCAAAAATGTCGGCGACTGCATCGAATCTTTGCACTTTGGCATTGATACCTTGTCTGTCAAGGCAATCCATCAAGTAGCATTGTGGACTTTCACTCTTTGGAAGCTCTTTCAGATCACACAGACGCCCTGGAAGAGATGAAACTATTCTAATAGGCTTCTTCACAGTCACTTCTTGCTTGTTGTCACAAGTATAGCTGATGCTTTGAAGTGACCGTTTACGGCTGATTTTAGCTGGTGCCACTGGCTCCATTGTTGCAAGTTCAAAGTATGTTCAATCACTGCCGATGAGTGTTTAGTATGACTTGGGGAGAGCATCTCACATCACAGCGATTGTAAAATCGGTACCAGGTTGCGATGCCATTCAACTTCCCAGGGTCGTATTCAAGAGTCAAGCTTGCGTGGCACAGAAAATATGGCCAAAGTGAGTCAGCTAGCCGACCACGTTGAGATTGGGCATATTAGGCCTCGATGACAGATTAGGGAATATTCTTCGAGTTCGTCAACATTAAATCTGTGATGCACTTTATTGGATCCTCACCGGCTTGCACACAGGACAAGGCACATTCCGCTCGCGAAAAATCATACGTCACATAATTCGCAAGCTGCCCTGGCTTTCGTGAACACCTCAGGTCATGGTGACAGAAAACGTGAACGTTGATGGTTGGGGCTTGCCAACTGTCATTTTGATTTTCTATTGGATTTCTGCTCTCCCCAGAGAAGTGCACTCTGCATTATTTTATGCTCCAGTGGCAAATAGCCTGGTCACTTCGGTACGAACCATAGTTAACATGACGTATGACTTCAAAGCAAGTATAATAAACACGTGCGGGAATCGCCACAGTCTGTGACTGGACTTACGTGAAGATAACCACAACTGCTTGGCGCTAGCACGATTATAAACCAATACGTGACAGTGACTATCGAAGAAGTCTGGCTCTATCATTTAAATTGACAATGACTTGACTTTAAGGCATCACGTATCACGTCGGAGAATGAAACTTTCGCACCATCGCAGCATCCCGGGACTATTCCAGCATTGGTTTTTAATCAATCGAAGGAGACATGTGCCGTGTATGGGACTACTTAGTAGTACTTTTGCAGCTCTCATTCTGCTGAGGCAGAGCAATCAGTAGGGTCGACTTGGGATGTGATTGGGTAGACCTTGCTTTATGTGTCAAGATGCCTATGTGGCTGTAATCAGGACACTCCTGACCTCGCTGCATGATGCCATCGAGTTTATATTGATGCAACGGTAGGTCGCTGTAGAAATGCGATGATTCGTGCGATGAAACTTTTTTGATATTGCTCGGATATACTTTCTGTTAAATCGTCGTCAAAATACCCCCACCCATCTTCTCCATAAACTGTAATGCCTTGATCTTGTTGCGTGGATTCTTGTTGCATCGTGTCTAGGCTCTGCAATGATTGGAGTCCAACTATAGAGTATGTCCGCCGAAGTTTCATGGATGGGATTGGATTGGTTTCAGTGTCGAGCGACGAGAGAGTACTGGCAGACGACCCCGCGACACTGGGTGGTACTTGACGATCCACTTGAATTGGTTTGACTATTGTCACAACACAATTAGGAATGTCGGTGTAGCCACATTTCGATGTTTGACCTCTCGCCTGTTCCGATAGTTGAACATGCAGCGCTCGGACACGGAACTCGATGTCTCTCGAGCATTCATCTTTCGAATAGGCTAAAGTGGCCCTGCAGATCAGACTGGAAGCTACTGCCCTTTCCTCACGAGTCGTCGACTGCTGAGTGAGAAGGTTTCCTTTCGGGAGGCTTGTTGATGACATGTATTCGTGTATGTTTGACTTGTGGCTTGACAGGGAGATTATGGTTTTTCATTCCTTGGGAACAGTTAGCGCTTGGATAAGAATGCGGACATTCCTTCTCCCCATAGTTTGAGTTCGTTTTCCGCGCCATGTGACCAGGGTCTAATGAATTTGTCACAGTTGTTAGTGAATCTCCCAAATTCACTTATGGCGTGTCACAGTGGGGGCTATTTGGAAAAAATTTGGGGCTCACTTTTCCGACGAAATTTCACAATCAATGGTACATCGGCCTCTCGGTGACCGTGACACGATTTTCGAATTCGGCTTGAATCGGCGCGTCACATCATCGACACCTCCCAAAAATGCTGACTATTCCGAACTTCTACAAGATTCATCTTTACGTCTACATTGCAAATGAGTAACTGTGCTCGAACAAATTCATGCTACTGTTGATTGTGAAGGAAAAATTCCCAGTAGCCAGCTACAAGGGTTCCTTTTAGCGTTCCCTCCTTGGGTTGGAGTACGATATCATGATCTACAGGTGGTGGTACTCTCTCTGTTGATAGTTAATACCGTACAGAAGGTAACAGGTACTATCAATCGTGGCTGCATTTCACTCGTGCTGTTACAGTTAATATCAAGCAAAACTACTGTTAATGAGTTCTGCTGCTGGCTGTTTTCTTGATTTTGCTACAAGGAAGTTGTTGACAAGCCACTATGGTGGTGCGCTATTGCCGCATCAACAAGGTAACTCAAAACCATACATCGAAACATATCCACCTGGAACCGGTGGGTAGACTAGTTCATCATGCATGATGATTCATCATGCATGATGATTATTACTACTAACGTTAGTATGATGATTATTTCCCTTCATGGGAGTTTGGCAGGACAGAAAATACGTGTTACCAGATACACATGATATACGATATAAGTACTTGCACCTTAGCCCAAGTGTTTTTTTGAGTGGAACATTCACCACAGTCAGCAAAAGGCCTTCAAAACCACAAATGGTCGTAGTAGTCCAAGAATTCCGCGAAGCTTTTGTATTCTTCGCGGGATCGGAACTTTACTTCATCACGTCACACAGCTGTCGCTTTCTCCCTGTTCTGATGAAATGACTACATGTGACCGACGCAAATACAGTTTGCGAACTCAAACGTGTTCTTATTAATTCTTATTAATGCACGACAAGGTTCCATTTTCATCCATCAAATCTATCCGTTTCATTGAACCTGTCCTTGGATCATACCGGTAGTGGTGTACAGTTCAAAAGAAATGAATGTAACCAATCATACCGATAGCTCATCAGCAGCACCCCAATACTCAAATGGACCAACTGGTCAAACCTTCATGATTATCTGGGCCATTGGGGGAATAGGCTTTCTATTGTTTCCATTCTGCTCGTCATCTAGAAAGCGCAAGTTATGTTTCCGACGTATTCGGGAGCGGCGGTGGGTCCAAGAAACTGAGGAGGATGAGGATGATTGGTATAGCCAGATGGTGCGAGCCCGACAAGCCCGACTGCAACCACCTCCTGTAGGACATCGAATGTTGCAACTCAGTCCAACTCAAGAGGATGATATTCGCCAGGAATATTTGTGGAAGCTGTTTGAAAACTATTCAATGGTAAGTTAGTGGAGAGGAGAACTACGCATTTGCCTTGTGAAAAACTTGCATTTTGCTTTCGAAATTTCTCACATTCGCATTATGGACATAGACATTGTCTCAATCGGACATTTGCGAATCGAAGCAACCTACTTCCATCACTGGAAATGAGACTGAGCAAGATCATGGGTCCGTTACGCTTCCAACATCTGGAAATAGTTGTGATGATGACATTGAAGCTCCTCCTATTACATTCCCCGAAGAATATGACCACGACGAAGCGTTGAAAGAAATGGATCTGGGTGAAACCAACATGTGCGTGTATGTGCCCATGGCTGGGAAACAACTGGGAAATAGCGATTCTCCTGATACATTAGATGGGACAGAGACTCCTTATCCTGTGCTGATACGTCAAGTACCGAGTGGTTGTGCGGTGTGTTTGTCGCAATTCTGTGCCAACGAGAGAATAACTTGGTCGTCCAATGTAGACTGTTCTCATGTTTTCCATCAAGATTGCTTACTGCGGTGGTTCCAAGCAGTGGGTACCAAACATCAAGCCAAGGAACTTCGACAATGTCCAACCATGTCCGAGGAGGAGGCCATTGATTTGTTTTTCAATTTTCCCAAACTATGTCCGTGTTGTCGTCGGCCATTTTGCATGGAGATTGAGGATGACAAGACTGGAATAAAAGAGGGTATTGAGAGTTCTACTGATGATTCCTCTGGCATATCCGGTAGCGTGAGAACGGTTGTCGACTCGCAATCAGAAAATGAGATTGTACGGGAATCAAGCATGGAGAGTTAAGTACCTTGACATCCAACAGGTAGGCATCCCTTGCATAGCGTGCAACTTGACCGTGTATCATCCTATTAGGAAGTCACTGAGATCCCACACGTGATCAGATCATGATGCAACAGGATAAAACAATTAACTACCCGGTACCTTCTTCGGCTATACATGCAACACCACATATGATGAGTGCTTTCTCGTACCACCTGTTTATCCATGACTGACGGTGACATTCCGGTCGACAGGCAGTCGACCGTTTCAGTAGTACCCGGTACTTGGTCACGCACAAGCACGATTGAGTGTGGGAGAGGCGATGAATGGTTCCGGCGGTGCAGATGTTCTGGTAGGTTCCGGCAGGAAGGTCGTCGACCTGGAAGCGAAGAAATGAAATCCGATCGACTTTGATGCCGGCAGGTTGGACTCTTGGTCATCACTTGAGAAGGTTATAGTTGTTTCTTCAGTTGCCCAATACAAATCACACTCTTGCTACAAACGCGTATAACGTGAAACTCTCCGTCTTTTCCTTTTTGTTTTAGTTGATTGATCTATTAACACCATGCCACAGTATCGGTTGAAAGAATGTCTTCTTGTCATCACGGTTGTCGTGTCATTGAGTTTTCAAGGCACAGTGGCATTTATTCTATCGCCACCGTCAATGCCAGGTATCTTACCACCGACCCCGCTGTACACACGCCGTTTCCTTTACGTGGATACAAAAGGTCACGGAGAATTTCCCAGTGAATCTGTGGATTCATCTAAATCAAGGAACAACGAATGGGGAATTCCAGACTGTCACACACTGGAGCCATTTTCGACCAAGCCCGTCGAGCAACTCGAAAATGGTGGGAAAGTCACACTGGTCGGATCAGGACCAGGTGATCCAGACCTTTTGACCGTCAAGGCATTAAAGCTACTGCAAGATCCAAATGCCTTGGTAATTGTGGATCGATTAGTTAGTGAAGAGATCCTAGACTTGATCCGGGGGGAAGTCAAGGTGGCCCGAAAATTACCAGGATGCGCTGACCTTGCCCAAGAAGAGATTTATTGGTGGACGTATCAAGGTCTTCAAGCTGGAAAGCATGTCATTCGGTTGAAAATTGGGGACCCCTTTGTTTTCGGGCGAGGCGGTGAAGAAATTTTAATGTTTCGACAATTTGGTGTAGAAGCGAAAGTTATACCGGTAAGTTCTTGAGACGTTCGAATCATTTGTGAGAGATGATGAAAATTTTTTGTTTGCTGAACAATCCATCATCGCCTTTTTGCCTGACAGGGAGTTTCCGCCGCGTTTTCTGCCCCTTTGCTCGGCAACATTCCCGTCACACATAGAGGTGTCTCCAATCAGGTTGTCATGTGCACAGGATATGGACGGGAAGGTACATCCCCAGATCTGATCCGATATCATAAAGAACAAACCGTTGTTTTTCTCATGGCGGTTGGACGACTGAGAGAACTCTGCGACAGATTAATTCGCTTGGCGGGGTATCCGAAAGAAACACCAGTGGGGATTATTGAAAGGGCAGGATGCCCGAACCAACGAACAGTTGTTGGAAACATGGAAACAATTGGAGATATTGCAGAAAAGTACAACGTTCAAGCACCATCAACTATTGTTGTAGGAGATGTTGTCAATGTTTTGTTGGCGAAAGACGAGCAAGGCGAGACGGCACGAGGATTGATTCAAAACATGACCGATGGCGTATACGCATAGCTTGACGCTAATTTTCATTTTAAATGATTAGTTACCGATGATGATAATTGCATCACATACAATCTGAGAATTTTAGACATCATATTTGTGCAATTGGTAGCCTTTTGCTCCAATTCGCTCGCAACAGCATCTGGATTGGTTATCGGTAAAATCTTTCTGTTGACAATTGAGGAAAGTGCCCATTCACAATGCTCACTGTTCTAGCGGACTTCTAGCCCCTTTTCCTGCAAAGATTTCAATTTTGGCTCTGCACAAGCAACAACATTAGAAAATCGTAGGATATATAGCGCTCCAAACTGTTTTCGTCACTTACCAGGAGGAACTTTTCCTACACAAGCCTTGATGCGTTGTCCTCCAACCGAAATAGTGCATGATCCGCAATCACCCCTGCAAAAGCGACGCCGTGACACGGACAAAGTGTGAGACATCAAGATTCAAAAGGTCAAACGACAAATTCCTTGGGGTACATGTCTACTCACTTTTTGCAAGAATACTTTGGTTTAACACCAAGGGATGCAGCCGCCGATGATAGTGGGCTTCCTGGCTTGAAGTTCATCTTTTTACCATTATAAGTCAAAACGGTCATCTCTAGCGGGCTCCCTCTCACCCCACGCTTCTTCTGGCCTGTCTGGAAGGCCGTAGATCCAGTGAGCATGGCCAAAAGGAGGAAACACACAAGCAAGGATTTCATGGTCGCTGTCGAAATTACAGAAAGCAATGTCAAGGTTCTGGTCGTTGCTCGGATCCCGGGCCAAGTAGCTCTATGTCTAGGATGTAATTTTCTATAAACCAAGGTGCTTTCCTCGGAAATTCCATGGTGATGAGCAGCATGTAGTCAGTCCCATCGGTGCGTGGCAACGTCATTCGTGATTGGCGCCATTTCGAAATCTCGTGATTGATTAGAGACTGTTCACGATTTGAGTGCCGTGTATCTCTCTATTCTAAATATAACTCACCGTAAAATACCGTGACATTTTGATCAATCCATTTCTTTTCGTGTAGGCATAAAGCGAAAGAGTTTCATCCATCTGTTGACTGCAAAATACTACCAGATATAAGCTTGGGTCGGCAGTAGGTTCCAAGACCACCAAATCTTGCTAGAACCGGAGGAATGCAATGCTTTGCACACTCTCAACATAACACGACTATAGGAGAAATTAGTATGCATGGTCGTAGTAGCGGCTTCTAGGTTCTGTCAGAAGACAGTTCGATTCTTCGTACCTACTGACGTAGTAGTAGTAGTAGTACCGGTAGGATGATGGACGTTTCATGAACAATTTCATCTACGCAGTAGCCTCATGCTATCTACAAGAAGCCTCCAGATCGTCATGATTGATCGACTAACAACAACAATTGGAATTCTTTGACTTCGCTCCAACTGCTGTGATACAAGTACTTCTCCTTTCATTTTTATTCCTGTTTTGTTGCTGCGAGTCACAAGGATCATACTAATAGTACATATCTTGTGTACCTTGGTTGATTGCAAGCGACAAGCAGCGTCGCGGGCGCGACTTTGCGTCATCACAACAAAAACGTCACCAATATATGTGCCTGTGGCCTTTCGTCGCAGGATTTCTGATCGATTGAGTCGATCCTTCTCGTACGTCAGTGGTCTCTGGTGGACCCAAACCTACGCACGAAATTGCGTGCGTAGCCCGATCCTATGTTGTCTATCGATGGAGCGCGAGGGGTCTGTCGTCGCGTACGAAGTTGAACTGTAGAGGGAAATGCAAAAAATATGCTCGGGTTCTCGACCATAGCTTTCCCATCGCACATCCTCTTGTTTCAAAGCTTTTCACCATGAGAATCCTTTGTCTCGCGGCTCTTTTGGCATCGGCGTGTGCATTCACTACCAACGTCCCCTCTGTCGGTGAACGTGTCCACAATGTTGCTGCATCAGGCAGTGCCCACCGCAATCGCAGAGCAACCATTGTGATGGACGGAAAGGCCAACGGTGAGTTCACGTAGATTCAGTAGCTGGGCGCGTACGTACTACGCAAATAAATCAAGTTGCGAGATTTGTTTCATCGGAACCACAACTAGTATCCATCGGCGATATGTTTCACGTCCATTTTGCATTTACTGCAAAAATTTTGCAATGATTATCAACAACAGTCGACAACTTCGCTGCTCCAGGTTTCTAGTATCTTTGTCAGATCTCGTGTTTTGCCGTTACTAGCCTGGATATATCTTTTACTCATGTGATGACTTCATTCCTTTGACAACTTTGTTCAGCCATTCGTGACCGTATCTCTTCGGTTAAAAACACCAAGAAGATCACCATGGCCATGAAGCTTGTCGCTGCAGCAAAGGTGCGACGTGCGCAGGATGCCGTCCTCGCGACTCGTCCTTTCTCTGAGACACTTCAATCTGTTTTCGGAGGACTTATCCAGCGAATGGGTGGTGAAGCTCTTGACCTCCCTTTGTTGACCCAACGTGAAGTCAAGAAAGTTACCCTTTGCGCCATCACTGGAGACCGTGGTTTGTGCGGTGGATACAACGCTTACATGATCCGAAAGGCCGAAGCACGATACAAGGAGTTGTTGAGCCAAGGAGTTGAGGTTGACATGGTGTTGGTCGGAAAGAAGGGAATCAAATACTTCGAACGCCGCAACTACCCAATCCGCAAGACTTTCGAGACTGGACAAAACCCCGACTCAAAGCAAGCTCTTGCCATCTCTGAAGAGCTCTTGAACACCTTCCTCTCTGGAGAGTCCGATGCCATCGAGTTGCTTTACACCAAGTTTGTCTCATTGATCGCCTCCACTCCCTCCGTCCGTACCTTGGTTCCATTTGCTGCATCCGACGTTACCACTAAGGGTGATGAAGTCTTCCAATTGACTTCCCAATCTGGTGATTTCAGTGTTGAGCGCACAGAGCTTGACGTTGCTGAGCCCCAAGAGTTCCCCAACGACATGATCTTCGAGCAAGACCCTCTTCAAATCATCAATGCCATCCTTCCCTTGTACGTGAACGGACAAGTCCTCCGCACACTACAGGAGTCTGTTGCCTCTGAGCTTGCTGCCCGTATGCAGTCCATGCAAGCTGCTAGTGACAACGCTGGAGAGCTTGCTAAGCAGCTCAACTTGCAGTACAACCGCGCCCGTCAAGCGTCTGTTACCCAAGAGATTTTGGAGATCGTCTCCGGTGCTACCGCCCTTGAGGGCTAAACAGTTCTGTATTTTTTTAAGGCTGGAAAGCAAGAAGAATAATAGAGGCTGTCACACTGTTAAAATAACATCTACATTAGCTGCACACAGTACGTGCAATTAGATTGAAAACTCATTCGATGTATTGGCAAAATAAACATCAATTTCTCCAAGAAATATACTCTACACGTGCACAAGGAAGATCAATCAAATATCCATCCGCCTCTTGCGTTTCCGTCGTCAGGGTAACCTCGATGTCTTTGCACTTTGCCAAAGATGCAACACCAAGTGCAGCAGCAGGCAAGTAAATAGCATGAGCAATCACCAGGAGGGTTGATGGAACTTGTGCCGGTTCCGATAGGGCGACAGTGTCCATGATGATATCAATGGTAGAATAGGCATAGGGGCCTAAAACAGATTGAGCATCACTGCGCCAATCATCATTCTCGTGTTCCAGATAAGTCCGAAGTGGGGCATAGCTAATTTGTTTGAACAATGCACTACCTTTTGGTTGCATGGTGCCGTCATATAATTCCTGAATACTATTGATTTTCACTTTATCGCTCTCATCATCACCGCAAGCATCGAGAAAGATTTTCGCCGTCTCGACCGTTCTTGGTGCCGACGATACCAGTAGAGGGTTGAACAAGGGTTTCAATTGTGTACCAAGAATTTTTCCAGATTCGCTAGCCTGGCCTTGTCCTACTTCTGTCAAGAGTCGATCAATATCTTTTCCTGTGCTGGACGGTCCAGTTTTCCCATGACGGAGAAAAACAATCTTGGATATATTTGCTTTTTCCATAGTGGAAAGAAATGTGTCAAGATTATTGACCGAGCGACCCGGTAATAATGGGTGCAGTTGGACTAGAGCCGCAGCGAGGGTTCGCGCTGTTCGAGAAAATGCCGCCATTTTCGTAGAAACTGGAATTGAGCACAACAAGAGGATCTGGCCTTGAGGTCAACAATAGTGTTCCCGTCAAGGTTACGCAGTTCCGATACGAAGATTATGTAGACGGCAAGAAGTTTAGGTCGTACAGGCTTGCCATCACCCCTGCAGTACTTGTAGCTACCTCAAAATCCAATCATTCATTCATTTCTCTCTCTGTCGAAGGATCTTCTCATCTGCTACGTCTTCGACTCACTCGATCGTAAATTGAATGACTTCCTGTTACAAGTCAACTGGTCATACTACAGTTAGATATAGCATAGCTATGTTGGGGAATCAAAAATCGTTTCGTCCTGTATATGCTGCACCATCATTCCCTGGAGATTCTCGCGACAAGCTTGAAGCTCACCTTGATTTTCCTGGGTTGACTGCAGTCATCCACCGTCACGACAGGACCATTGTACACATGAATATATGAAAGATAATCAAATTCACAGAATAGGCCTATGGTAGCGATGCCTTTCTCGGAGCCTTCCAATAATTTAGGATACAGGCACGCCTCCAGTGGAAGATGATGCATTCGATATGGAATTTTCCGCGTGAGACGAGGAAGCAACAATTTGCTCCGAAGCAATTGGAATTGCCGAACCCGAAGTAGCCGGTTCGGTTCCTTCCGTAGAACCTTTTTCCGCATTGGCGTCCAGCCACTCACGGTGCTTTAAGCAAGCTTTGGCAATTTTGGTCTTGTGACCGGGTCTTTCACAATGTGGGCATACTGTAATCTTTTCCGTGGGGGCTTTGCGTTCCTTTGTCTCACTCAAGTCCAACCATTTGAGTTCTTTGGTTTCACGGAGTGCTTGACTCGTCTTTTTCCGTGCCTTGTCCATGGTAACGACATAGTATTTGCCGGACCGTTCATCCAAATCTACAAACCGGCCCCCGCAATTATTGACATGTTGTACAATGGCACGGACAAAGGCAGTCTTGGCTTTTCGATTCTTGACAGGAATTTCTCGGTAGGCTGGTTTTCGCTCATTGACCATTTTGCGGTACTTGCGGTTGCCAATAAAATTGTTACTCTCCCCACCTCGTCCACATAGAACATCCCATTCACCCACTGATTCACCAGCGGATAGCCAATACCAGAAATCAGGAGGATGTTGATAGGTGGTGCTGCTGCCACTGCTTGGTTGAGTCGGCGCGGATCGTTTATTTTGTGAAGCCTCGGCCGTCTTTCTTTGGCGCTTCTTGCTTGACTTTGATGGACGACTATCAGGAAGAGTTGGTTCTGAAGCACGTTTGGGAGAGCTCCCTATCCGGATGGTACCATCTAACGGCTCGCCCCCTTGCAAATCACGCCCCAAGCTTAAAAGGGCGTTGATAGAGTCTCGTTCACTTGTTGGTCCCCCCTTGGTGTTGTTGTTGTTGGTCGTCCCTTGCTTGATGGACAATTCTCCGTGCTCTGGTACTTCCACCTTTGGTGGCGTATCACGAGGCATTGACTGAGAATCCAAAAGCATCTCTGATTGTTGAAGAGTCCAGCCAGTACCTTGTGGGGTGATTTGCTCTGGGGTGTGATTAGGGTTGGAATTTCCATTGTGGTTCAGAGAAGCATCAGCATCAGCAGCAGTAATAGTAGTAGTAGTTTCTGCGCTTGTTGACTGGGAAGCATCGATAGCTGTGTCGGTCTTGATCGCTGGGCTCCCTGCGATTCGACCATCCTGGAGTTGAAAGGCAGCTGTCATTCGCCGCTAGCGTTTGTAGAGGTGACTTGTCGTTGGTACAACAAGTACAGATGATTTCGCTTATCGAGCGAGCTCCCTGAAAATATAATAGAGGAGATGGAATGATTGCCCTTTGATCTTCGTGCAGGTACTTGTACCAGGTTGTGTGTTCGTGAATCTGGTGTATCCATGTCTCGACATTACCATACAAAAAGAGTGAGTGAGATACCGGGATACCGGTAATGTTGAATGTCCGTTAGATCACCATCTGTGTGTGGCTACGACTCGCGCACCTTTTCGTCTGGCTGTACATCAGCAAGCACGTCTGGGTTACATGAATTAGAGGTCCAGTCCAACGCATTTATGTGAGGTACCTTTTATGAAACTCAAGGTAGTATGGGGAAGATTTGGAAATGCATCTTACATTTGGTTGTAAATCATCGCATTACTGCAAACAGCAAGCAATATTTCTTTTAATAGTAGTTACCCCGCAGTCTGACGACACAAATCTAGGACAAATATCTAGGTGCTGCGAGGACGACGAACACGACAAAAAGAAAAAGCATGCTTCTCTTCTTGCCATCATGGATTATACTATAACAAAAGACCACTCAAATTGCAGATGATTCCAAATACATACAACCACCCGAATAACTTGAAACATACGTTAGTAGCTACTAATATGCGGAGGAATCCATCATCTAACCGTAGTAGTCATGCATGGTGGAAGGTGTGGTCCCTTTCCTTCAACAATAAAAAGCACCACCGTACACTTTTTACTAGGATGCCAAACCATGTACACTATGTTCAGCAAATGTACAAGTAGTCTTACACTATATACTCATCACACCTTTCAACAATTTTGTGCCGGGCTTTTTTCAATTTTCAACAAATATAAATAACGGTATTTTCTTCTAAAAACGATAGTACTAACGTGCTTGTAGTTGGATCAAGAGAATCCGAACACAGACGAATGACAGACACAACGACCCGGTCATTGTTTTTGGGTCGGGCCGGCGAGTCCGCTGTCCGTCTCACCAATTCCATCAGCCACGATGGGATTCGAGAGATCATGGGCAAATCTTGCTGACTGTGAATTCGTGGACAGGTAGCCTCTATCAAACAACAACATTGAATCATAGTTACCATATCCATCGTGGACGCCCTCGCCATATCTTGACAAGAGTATATTGTAACAAAAACCACAGAAAAGAAAGGAACAACAGAACAACCAAAACTATCTAGAATGGATGATCAAGGGAGTAACTCGGCCTTTGCCCAAGTTGGGTGGAACTTTATTGTTCTGATGAGTCGCCAAGGCAAGATTCGATTGAGTGAATTCTTCTCTAGTTACACGGAGAACGAGAAACGACGCATTTTGCGCGACATTGCTGGAGATATTTTACCACGAGCCCCCAAGATGTGCAATATCATTGAAAAGGGAACGTACAAGTTTGTGTATCGTCGCTATGCCAGTTTGTACTTTGTGGTGGGAGTCCCGCTTGGCATGAATGAATTGATTGTATTGGAACAAATTCATCTCTTTGTCGAAGCCTTGGATGGGTACTTCAATTCCGGTGAGTAAAAACAAACAAGATCTCTTTCGTCTTTTTGGTTGTTTGGGGAAAGCGTACGAGGAGAAGGATTCTAACATACCACCCTGGCTGTCCTGTTTCCTACTGTCAGTGTGTGAATTGGATTTGGTCTTTTCGTTACATAAATCATTGATGATTTTGTTTGAAATGTTTATTGGTGGACGACTATGCGAGAGCAATAAGCGGGAAGTGCTCAAGGCAATTGTGGAGGCTGAAGAGTTGGTAGAAGAAATGATGAGGCCAGGGGAAGATACTGCCAGTCAACTCGACGACGGTTTGAGCTTTCAAGAACAATTCCAGTTGGGTCGCAAACCAGGACGACGAACTGGCGCTGGTCCCATGAGGTAACTGAACATTATGACAAGTACGAACGAAACTAAAACCCTTTAGAATTGATGCATTTCAGTCCTTCTAGTTGTTGGTGGTAGCTCCTTCTAAGAAATGACTAGTAGTAACAGTGTGACGAAATTTAAAATGTACCTGTGTGCTACTGTCCACAAAAAACAATCCACTCATGATACCATTGCTATGCAATAAAGGCAATTTAATTTTACTCAAGTTTTCGAAAAATGGAGAAGCTTTTGTCACCATACCTATGATGGATATTGCCAACAAATGCCATTGGAATATAGCACAGCCCAGCTCCCAACTGTTCGTTAGCCTCGCGATGTGGGATCGATGCCCGTTTTCTTTTGCTCTTCATGGCACAATGGCGATATCATGGTGCCCTGTTCGCTATGCCGATCCACTGGTATTCTGTTGTGAATCGCTGACAGCATTGGGACCTGAACTCAAGACTTGTTCTACCACAGTGTTGAAGGAGTTACAGGTAGGACACTGAATACCCAAAAAATGCCAATTGCGGCGATGACTCTTGGTTTCACAGTCGTTGCACATGATATCTACCACGCGTTGCAAATCGGCGGGCATGGGGTGTTCAGCAATGTCTCGTGCTCGTGCCTCCCACGCTGCTGCCATGGATTGTTGCGACACTACCGTCTTTTTGCAAATGGGACAACGGTAATCAAATCCGGCCAACTTGCGAAAGCAATGGGCATGGATGGCATGTCCACAAGGCAAATCTTGTGGTGATTGACGAGAAGAGAACATGTCTTCACGACAGACGGGACAGTTGTTCTTGTATTTATCCTTGAAGCACTGGTGGGTGTCGAATACACTTACCGAAATGCACATGCAGCATTCATCGCAATGACGAAAGGCATCGACGCCTCCCACTCGGCAAAAACCACATTGTGAACAGTGAAATGGTTTTTTGGACTAGATAGAGAAAGATGAAAATGTTCTTCTTGTGAGAATTCATGGCTATTCTGTACTCACGGCGTAAACCACATGTGTAACATGACTTACCAAGGACATCCAAAGGTTGCATATATTACAGTGATATTCACCGAATATCGTTTGGCAATTGACACATTGGTTACTGCGGAAATAAAAATGATAATCAAGGATGAGTAAATAATTCCATAAACGGGTACAAACGGGTGTGATGCTTTGTGATGTGCTGTGTGGTGAAGAATCTCACAAGTCAACTTACCCTGCTGCTTGCCTAGTATTGCAAAGTTTGCAAACCACCTCCCGGATCATGAATCGATTTAAAGGAGGATGGCCAGGTGGACTCAGCTCATCATGACAAATGCGACAACCAAACACTCGATTGCAGCATGGAGCAACAATTTGACAGTTTCTCTCATAATGCACACAAGCCACATTTCCTTCTGGTTGTGGGAGTACCGGCGCTGGTGGCGGTGCAATCTCTGTTCGCCCTCCACTCATGAGATTCTGAATCCGCATTCGCTTTTCTTGTTCACTTATAGTGGTATCCCGCATAATCTGTTGAATGGCTCGTCGTCGTGCAATGGCAGCATCTTCTTCGACTGGCTCCGGAGCGGGAGCAGGTGCTTCATCGTGCATATCTTCACCATCATCTTCTTCGTCGTCATCCAAATCGTCATCATCGTCATCGTCGTCGTCATCACTATCCGCCATGTCCATGTCTTCCTGCATATAGTCTTCGTCGTCCGCCATGTTGTTTGTTGCAAATGGTCTCCTTCCAGATACTGTTGTCTCGTCAAATAAAGGTGTCACACTGTCAGGGTCGTCCTAGGCACGGGGTAGATCTGCAGCAGGTACATACAAGTTACGCGTAGTCCGCTGGTCATCGAACTTTTTTGCGTTGGCAACCCGTTCGATGAAGATGCGCCGTGAGAGGGCGCGTGTAAATAAGTAGCCCGGGAGCGGTTATTTGTTTTCGTGTGCAAGGCACGTCAGCAGAAGAAGAGGAGAACCCTTGAATTCAGTCGGCGCGAGCGTTCTTCACGAATACATTGAAGCACACCAGGATCATGGGCATACACAAAGGGGAAGTTTTTGTCATATGGGTGCTTCCGCGTATTGTGCCATGCATTCCATCCGACGTTGCAACGAAAAGGTTCTTTGTGGAAAAAATAAGCCAATCAACAGGCATCACAAGAGGTTAACCTGTTCCCCTACACTGCAAGCCCAATTGTACTTTTTCTTGCACTACACTTCTCAAATGTTCGATGACTTCCTAGTCGAAGGTCGCCACTTTTGGTTTACCTACTATGTTATATCCAAAATCCCAGCCCTGTGATCGCTGCAAACCCTGCAAATTTATAGCGGGCCTGGATTTGTTTCGTGGGCTGTGTTGGGATCAATGACATGGCAACTCCTTGCCCCCAAACTATGGACCGTGCAAACGAATGCATCATTGCCCATTTCCTCTAGGGGTTAACAGTAAGTCACGTGCGAAGTTGGAATGGCAATATATATGCCCATGGTACATCGGTGCACGGGTATTCATGGTAATCGATCCAACGCATAATTTTGCGCGCATTGTCACACCTCTTCCGTTTTGATTGCTTACGAATCGAATCATGGATAGTATGAGTACCGATAGTATCTTTCTCGGAAGATATCCCATCATGTTTCCTGACGAGATGCTTGTTGTAACGATGCTCATTATTATTCGATGTTGTGAGACTTGAAGACTTGCAAAGTAGACGGACAGATCCGACATCGAACCCCTGGTTATAGCGCAATATCCCAACATATCCAGCAGTCTTGTCGACGCCACACAAAATCATGAACATTCGTCGTGCACCCTATCCATCCTATCAATGGACGTGTGCTCTTTTCTTCGTGGGTCATTTGTTCCGCGTGACATGGGCACAAAACAATACCAATGGCGGCGAATTTCAAGTGAATTGTTCCATCGAAAAGTATTATCAAAATTTCTTGGAAAAAGAAATCGCAGTGGTGGATTGGAATCCCATGGCATTGGCGAAGTTGCTTCGCGACACTCGTCAACAGGTATTGCCCTATACCAGCTCGTCACAAGAAGATGTTTGGGATGCCTTGATTGATTTGGATTCCAATCAAGGTATCATCAACCTCATCTACAGTCCTAGTGGAGGTAACAGACCAGCGTCGGACTATGGGTCCATGGATACCTGGAACCGCGAACATTTGTGGCCTCAAAGTCGGGGGGTGGAAAGCAGTGGTCCAGATTTTACCGACGTTCATCATTTACGACCAGCCGATTCGAATATCAATGCGGCACGAGGAAATTTGTTCTTTGGAGATTGTAGCGATACTTGTACCAGTCGACCCGCCACGGATGAAGCGGCTCCCGACACGGGTCGGAATTCCGACATGTTCTTACCACCTGCCCAAGTTCGGGGAGATATTGCACGAGCCTTGTTTTACATGGCACTACGCTACTCGTTCCAGGACGAAGAGAACACTCAAAGGCTGGAATTGACGGATTGTCCTGATACGGCCAGCAGCCACCAAATGGGATATCTTTCCGATTTGTTGCAGTGGCATAAAGAAGATCCACCCGATGATACTGAGCGTTTGCGCAACGACCGTGTTTGTTCGCGATGGCAAGGAAATCGGAACGTATTTATTGATTTTCCAGAGTTGGTGAGCGTCATTTACGGTGAACCATCCCCCAAACCCTACTCTTGCAATAATAATAATGGTCAGGGATCACCAACTCCGTCCCCAACGAGCAGTACTAGTAGTGGTGGTGATTCTACCATGGAACCAACACACAGATCAACCACAGCAGCTCCAAGCGATAACACTGGCACGTCGTCACCGAGCAATCATTCATCGGATTGTGGTCAACTGAGCCCGGGTGATATTCAAGTTGTAAGTTTTACTTCCGACAATCCAGACGCAATTGTTTTGGTAGCCATGGAAGCTTTACCCGAGGGACTGGAATTATACATGACCGACAACGCTTGGACAGGATCTGGCTTTGAGAACAATGAAGGAACAGTCAAGGTATGTGCGCGTGATGGATTGTTTGCCATCTATTCCAGACCACGTACCACGTCTTGTGTCTCAACACTTGTTTGATTACTACATTGAACCTCTTTTGATCTCTTGCTATTCCTGATGAAAGATGCGATTGATGGAACTTTTACCGCAAGGTTCGATTTTTGGATATGATGGCAATGACGACCAACCCATACTTTATGGAGATTCTTGGGAAGCTGTAGGAATTGGTACCTTTGCTTTGGCCACTGCTGGTGATTCAGTATTGTTGTATTGCATCGATGAAGATCACCCTGATGAATATCACCACTTGGGTGGTTTCATCAGCGGTACGTGGACGGCTGGTGGTATCAATGCTGAGGATGATCATCGTTCTTCCAGCGATAGTTATAAACCAGATTCCCTGGCGGAAATTGGTGCCATTGAGATTTCGGGTGGTTGGGATAATCTCGTCTACACAGGACCTACAACAGGCACGAAGGCAAATCTTGGCAAGGATTTGATGGATAGTCGCAATTGGCAAGGTTCCAATTCCGATCGTTTGATTTACACGGCAGGTAACTTTGAAATCCTAGCCATGGAGACCATGTCAGGTAATAACAAGGAGCTGACTACTCAAGGAGAAGCAGTCTTGGTCAGTAGCGCATATGGATGTCCGGTGGTTACAAGGAAAATGATGGTTGGTATCGGTGCCTCGTTGGCATGGTCCATGATGGTGCTTCTATGATTTCTACCTGTACTGTAGAGTTAACTTATACGTATACCGCACCTGGATCGGTAGCCTACAAGTCATCATATCCAAGTCGACATTTCTCGAGGAGCTAAATAATGATATAAATACTCCCTGTAGATGCTCATAACCAGGTGTACCAGGGACATAGGGGAACCATAACTCGTACTAGTAGTAATAACTGTATGTCGGCAATAAGGGTTCTATAAGCGAAGAAGTTCTTCACGAATATTCAAGTACGCAATGGTCGTGAGGTGATTAGACTTAGAAACTACTGCCGGCAGTACCACTTTTCCCCCCACTGTACTTCACTGTTGTTCCATGATTTCCTTGTCGAAGGTGACCATTTCTCGTTTACATATATGTTACATCCAAAATTGCAAACGGCAAACGAAGAATTATAGAGGGCCCAGATTTGTTTCTGTTGGGATTTGGGATCAATGCCATAAACAACACAAGGTGGTGTAACATCATTGCGCACAATGGGGTTAAGTCATGTGCATTGCTGCAACGACGAATGTCGGTAGGGTTCTGCGGTATTGAACCAACGTGGAATTTGCGCCTCTTGACATCCTGAATCGTTTCGACAGATCTGTTACGAGGTGTTTCAATACTTTTCTAGTATCAATACTCACATTGTTGCAAATTGAAACTTGACGAGTTTTAAAACCCAATGTGTGGGCGACTCCAGGTGTATTGAAACTAAAACCCCACATAGCCTGCAGAATTGTGCAAAACCCAAGAAAGCATAAAAAATGGGACCTTCAACATGGAATTGCAACCAAAAACATTTGTGGCAAATGCTCATAGAGTTTTGTACATGAGTGAGACTAACAGCCAAGGTCAAAAATGGATGTAGTACTACTACCAACCATTGCAGCCAGTTGCCGTCAGAAACGAGGAATTTCCTGCAGCAGTTCTTGTTTGTGCAATGAGAATTGTGCCAATTGAGTATATATATCTAACAGTTTGGGTAAACCATTGTCTATGTGTACATTGAATTATAAATTTAAAGTACTAGCACCATTGTTGATGGATTATCTGTCTTTTTATAGATGACAAATTGTGTCACGTTACTGAGAACCCGGATAAAAGTGGTTTCGATACTCAGTATCACTGAGTATTAATAGTCAATTTTGCGGAGTATGGAAACGTTCCGGTATTGGAACACCTCGTAAAACATCTGTTGCTTTGTTTTTTGAAGAAGATGGCGAGCGTCGCGTGATCCTGGATTTCATGATCAAAGTTGCACGCTATATATAAATTTTTACTATGGTAAGCTGTAAAATACTCATAACTGGGATCCTGCATGTCCAGATCACCAATTCCAAAGCGTGAATCCTTTGATTAATGACGGAGAATAATGCTTAGAAGACAAGTGCCCCTGGTACACTACATACATGCCTACTTCCGGTACTTTTACAAGGTGGAGCCTGTCCAAAAAACGACAAACATTTTCACGAGATCCGAGATCATTGAATTGTCCAAAGTACGCAGGCAACCAGTTAGAATTATACTTTCTCGATTGTCCATGAAAGCGTCGGATGGAACACTGGCCTCTCTGGTCAAAGGGTTCTCACGTCGTCGGCACGTTCGTCCACCAGTACCTAAATATTTAGATACTCCAATGCCCTGGTTCACGTCCAAATAGATTTTTACCACTGCCTGCTGGACAAAACGTGAAACGAATCCTTCACGCAAAGTGTAACTGTGGTCGACTCGTCTTTGGCTTTTTTAGTTGTGGAAGACATAGTTTTCGATCTTTCTCACGAATTTGACAAACGGTTGCTCATTTGTCTATTCAAGACGAAGTACATTGCTCCCTCTCCAGCCCAGATGAAAGATGAGGAATCTATCTATCTTGTTCATAAGTGTCTTCGTCTGCCATCGAGCCAGGCGAGTGGCTGGTGCGTGCAAGGTTGATGTCCGTTTCAAGGATCTTTTCCTTTCAGCTCTCGATGAAGTTGAAGATAGAGTTCAAAACGACGTGAAGGGGAAAATTGATGATCTTGGACTCGGACCATTTGCAATGCCATTTTCGGACATTTGGGATTTGAAGGAAGAACTATTTGATGTCTTGCTTGGTGGCCGTGCCGAGTGGTTCAGTGGCACCGAAGCCGTAGATGTCCAAGATAAGTTACAAAAAGCACTGAGCCAAGGTATCGGCCTAAGCGGGGGTAACTTGGCCGTCGGTTGTAACTTGACCAATCCAGATACTTTGTCATTCGAGATATCCTTCCAAGGCTTCGTCGCAATTTCGTTTCAGAACACGAGTATTGCGCTCCTCCCAGATTCATTGCCCAAGTTGAATGTGGAGCTCACTCCCCCCCTTATTGAGTACTACTTGCAAGTACCCTTTGTGATCAGCTTGAATGGTGATTTCGTATCCTTGGGAGAAACGGTAGTAAATGTATCTGCTTCTCTTTTGGGATCCATCACTCAAGATCTCCCGATCCTTCCAGGAAAAGAAGTTCATTTCACTGGATCCATCACAGCGTTGGTATCATTTGAATTCTCCTCCATTTCCCAGTTGGCCTTTGGAGGATCGTTTGATGCATGGGCTTCGGTGGATTCGCTAGCGAATCCCGATGTTGTCGCCAATCTTGCATTACGGGCGCATGATGCAAACTTCTTTGACAACGTCCCTCCGAGCGTTGCGTTCGACTTCAATCTCTGTGATTTCCAGACTAGTCTTACCACGGCAATTTCTGAGTTTTCTGTGAACGGGGTCATCGATCAAATTCTGGATAAACACCTTGACCTCGAAGGTAACGAGATCCTCCAATCCAGCATCAAGGAAAACATCAAGAATGCGTGGCTCACTCAAGCTCAGCCAAAGGTTGATGAAGTCAAGACAAAGATTGTGTCTGCGATTAATGACATTAATTGCAGTCGTCGCCGATTGAGAAGTGAGCTTCCTGTTGAAGTTACATCTTCAGGGGAAGTTCAACGCAATCTTCAAGTCACAGATACCTTTTCTTACTTGGCGTCTCAGATCAAAAATCTTGACTTTGTCTCTTCAATCGAGGCTGGTTATTTTTCTGGTCGTGATGAAATTGCGATTGATCTGGTTATTCTTGTTGAAGAAGCCTTGAATAAGGAAAGCTTCAGCAATGCTTTGTCTAGAGTCTTTGAGAACCTTCAAGGGCAGAGTTTGTTTAACGCACGCAACATGTCAAATGTTGACGAATTGTTGGCATCGCTTAATGCCACAATGTCTTTCAAAGCTGACTTGTCGTTCGGATTGAAAGTAGGAGATCTCTCTTCAATCCTATCAAGCAGCAGTACTGCACTTCAAGGGTTGTTCTTGCGCGTAAACGATGTATCATTGGATGCGAAAGTAATTGGCATAGATTTGACCTCGCCAATCTTTGGATCTGTATACATCGAAAGTGGTGCATTGGAGTTGATGGTTGGTGTAGAGCTTGCCGAGGCTTATGAAATGGAACTGGGGCATGAGGATGGCTCATTGCTCAACGGGATTTCATTTGCTGAGACTGTCACTGGTAAGCCATCATGGAATGAAATTGTGCTAAGAATTCGCTGCGTCAGATTTCCCATCTTACATGCCTTGCTATGTTGGGCGTCCTATTTAGGACGCTTCAAGTTCGAGCCTGTTGGGCATGTCTTTGCGACGTTACCTCTTGCCGCTCTCGTGAATGGTAAAGACTGGAAAGTCGCCATCATTGTAGAAGATGAGGATCTCTTCAATTCTCCAGGGGTCGCTGCAAAGATCGACTTTGATGCTTGTCAAGTACGTTATAATTGTTGTTATCAACAACCATGTTCGATTTGCTCTGAGATGAAGTCAAAAAATCTCACTCTCTGTGTTTGTCACCAATGTAGGTTGTGGACGTTTTCCAGTTGATGCTGGGAAAACTGGGCCAGTTAACAGTTTCCATGGAGAGCATTGTTGGTCCTTCTGCTCCCTTAGGTGGTATCGATCTTGGCCTTGATGACCTTCAAAATGGCTTTGATGATCTAATACCAGATCTCAGTTCTTACCTTGAGAGCGTCCTAGAGGCAAAGAATGAGATTTTCCATATTTGCGCAGAGGTTGAAGCCACAGGTGCTAATCCTCCCTCCATTGAAGATGTCATTGCAATCATCCACGAAGAAATTTTTGGAGCCCAAGGCAAGGAGGCAACTGTAGCCTTAGAACAACGTCGTCTTCGATCTCGGAGATTGTTGCGGAACCATCATCTTGTCCACACACGGTCCACTAGACACCAACGCCATCGAGCATTAAGGGCACGTGATCTGGCCATCAACCACTACAAGCGTCCAAGAAGTGTCCCTGGGTCGGACACCCGGCGTCGGCTACAAGGATCAGCCATTCTAGCTGACTTTCTTGACAATTTGTCGGTCGAAGGTGGCTTCGATGGATCGATGATTTTTGTGAAACTATCACTCGATGTCTCCAAGTCTTCACTAGACAGTCTCGTCAATCTGTTAGAGCGCCCATTGGACGCACTATCCAATGTGGGGATTTTGACAAATATATTTGGTTCTCAAGGTGGCGGAGTCGGCTCTCTTCATATGGAATCTGATTTCTCAGCCGGGGCCCATGTGTCTGTGTTGGCAGGATGTGAAATCGATGGAGCTGATTTGGTGAAAGGCATCTCTGCCAAAGAAGTCTTCGAAAGATGCTTCCTCCAATTCGTGGACGCATCAGCAAAATTTGAGGCATCAGCAACCATAAATGGAGGATTGGCAATTCCAGGCTTAGCTTCTCTTGCAGTAGATGGAGGATCTGTTGGCGTGGCTTTTGGTATCGGTATCTCAGAAGCCAGTCCCAAGGTCTACTTCAAAGACATTCAAAGTGTACTCCGGACTCTACGTCAGAACGTTACTTGGAACAAAGTTGGCGCGATTGACATCTCCTTGCCGGTGAACTTTGATCTCAGTAGTTTGCCGAAAATCACGCCAATCATCACAATTAACGATGATGACTTGTTCGACCTGGAACCTGCCGATATCTCCATTGATTTCGACGTACGGTATGTGATATCTAAGTTGTTGTGCATGACCTTCTACTGTGATTGCTCACGCCTTCCCTTGCAAATAGGTCCCTGATCAATCCTGAGAACGACGACGACTTGATAGCTAAAGCGTTAAGGGAATTCACTGGCGGACTTGTCGATATTTCTGCTGGGTCTGTCGATGGCTTCCAGCTAGGTCCTGTTGCTGGGAAAATTGATTCGATCCTGAACAAGATTGGCTTCAACTTTACATCCTTCATTAACGAGTTCAGAGCGTGAGTGCATACCTTCGTCTTCATGTTCATTTTTGTGTTCTCATCCTTAAACACTCTCTTCACAGGGATTTTACAATTTTTGATAACAATCTGGCTGATGGAGACAATGTCTTACTTCGGGAGCTAATTGACTTGAAACCCCGTACATCGTTCAGTCGAATCGGTGGGCTTCTACAAATCGGTAGCCGCTACCCCTCACCGCAGCTTTCCACGCCACTGAAAGAAAAGATTTTGCGCAAACTAAAAGAAAAGTTCCCAGCCCCGGTTTACCTGGGAGTGCCCGTGCCTGGCTTGCCTATTGGTCAATCGTTTGATCAAATCTTTCTAGATAGCGCCGACTTTCATGTTCGAGACTTTTTGCCCGCAATCGCTGTTGCGTACGGAAGAGCGTCGGGCTTCTCAGATAAACGTGCGTTGGCCTTCTCTATCGACGATTTGTTCAGTCCTTCGTTTGGGCCGGACCTTTCTTTCTCTTTGCTGAATAAACTCAGGAATAGTGATTATGCACCGGAGTTTGCAACCATGTTTGGACGTTTCAATGGCACTGACAGAGTAACAGGCATGCCCATCGACACATCTACCAAACAAATCTTTGACGTGTCTAATTATCTCCCCGAAATTCAAGTTGCCTTGCAGTTGGCCCCATCTGCAAGCCTAAGTTCCTCTGGCTTTCATATGAACAACATAAAAGATGCCTTGTTTCCGGGACGGATTCCAACCGTGAAATCATTTTCCTCTTTCCTGAAGCGCAAAATCATACCCCAAATCAGGAATATTTTGGACTTTGATGTAGAGATTTCCCCGCCAACGGTTGGTGGATTAACTAAAGCTACACCCACTCTGGGAGCGAGTGGTTTCGACTTTGGCGAATTCAGCAAAGATTCCACAAGACTTTTTCCTCCGAGCATTGATGTCAGTAATATCAAGGTACGTTGGGGCACCAGAGACGCAATGTCAGTGTTTTTCAGATTTTTCTTCGTGCTCCTGCAGTTGTTCTAATTGGATCTACGTGCACGCTACAGGGATTCGATTTTGATCTGAAGATTGAGACTTCTTCGAACTCTATAGTCTTGCAGGTTGATTTCCTTTTGAATTTGGAAGGAGTCAATCCATTCGTGGTAATTCAAGATGCTGTCAGTAGCATAAACCAAACTCTCCAGAGTGTTGGAGAGGACTTCGACGCAATAGCGGGCGATTTCGTAAATGGTCTGACAACTGACGGAATCAGCGGATTCTTGGAGCAAATCTCCAATCAAGACAGAGTCATGGTTGCGCTCGATGCGAAAATCGACTTAACTGTGTTCGTTGAGCTTTCCTTCGATTCGCCAAGTGTGTCATCAGAGCTTCGAGCGTTGTCAACGGCACTCGCAATTCGTATTCACGACGAATTTAGTACTAGCTTGGAAAACTTTGGGATCAATGTCATAGCAGAACTTGCTCTATTGCTGAACGCCAGTAACAATGCTGTGCCCTTCAATGTTCTGACGAATTCATCGAAGCTTTCACAGTTTGACTTTCAAGGATCACTGGATACTCGATCGATCATTTCCGTTTCGGGAATTCCAGCTGCAGTTACGTTGGGAGCATCCGTTCCTGATCTAACCGCTCTCAACAACTCATCCTTTGTACAATTCGATATTTTCCTTGATATTGATTTGCGTCCAATTCGCCAACGTGAGTGATTTGCTGCGTGTTGAATATGTGAACTCATCGCAGCCTCCTTGTTTACAGTTAGTGATGCTCACCACGCTGCTATTAATTATCAGAAATCTCGGATCTTCTCAACCTCATCGACAAGATTTCCTTGCCTCAAAATGCGCAAACATATTCATCCATTCTGCCGTCTGTAAACGTCTCTTGCATCCGCAAATCTGGACAACAATTTCTTTTCAACGAGTCCAATTCCATCTTAGCCGTGTCAGGATTTTTCGATGCAATTGGAGAAGGTTGCAGTAAGGGTCCCGTGGCTCTCACAGGAGGATACGACTCGAAAAGTGAAAGGCTTGCCTTGGATATTAAAATCAACGTTGGCTCAACGGCATCTGCGCTTGACGTAGTGAACACCCTCGAAGACCTTTTTCGTAAGAAGCGTCACTGCCAGTTTGACAAATTGCCCGCTTTTAGCAATTGAATCTCACTAGTTGAATTGCACTGTGCAATTCTCATAGCTTTTTCTGTTAACAGCTCCTTCTTTGATGATTTGAGTGCCCTGGACTTCTCGATAAGCGGAAACTTGTTTCTGGATGTATCCATTGGCGTAGCCGGCTTGTCAAAGAACCTCATTGGTTCCAATGACTACGGCAACAATACTGCTCTTGACTTTTTCTTTGTTATCAACAGTTTTTCGCTCGATGCAGCTGTTGGCAGCCAAGACATCGACATTCCTCTGGGACTCGGAGATGTGACATTAGGCCTCAACAATGCATCCTTTCTGGTTGAAATCATGATCTCGCTCGAAAAACCCACAAATATCAGTGATTTGTTTGGGGATAATGCAACGTCAGCTCTCACTTTCTCGGGAAGCCTCGACATGGATTTGCCCGTGGAGGTCAATGTGGACGGTTCAAAGTTTAAAGTGATCGTGTCGGTCAATGATACCAACATATTCACCGGCGATAGACCTTCGATTGGATATGCCTATGATCTATGTGAGATCACATCGCAAATCGAATCCCTTTTTGATGACTTGTCTTCAACTGTGACCCCTGCATTAGAAGAAAATTTGCGGCTAGATGGGCTTCCTATTCAAATCGACGAATTGGCAAATCCCATCAAGGATAGGGCACAGCAGGTAAGGGACCCACTTTCGGAAACTGTTGTTTCACGTTCAATACTTGTTTCTAATTGTTGTTTGCTGTGATTCTTCTCCTTCAATGTAAGCTCCTGAACGATCTCAAACAAAGGTAATTGAGGCTATCAACCAGGACTGCAGTGGCGGTGGCAGAATGCTTCAAGAATCAGCAAACAATTCGTCCTTGACTACAAGGATCAACGATTCCTTGAAGTTAATTTCCGACACTCTAAGAGAGGAGTTCGGCGTTACATTGGACTTTTCAGCCAAACCTAGCTTTGATTCCGAGACCTTTGTTGCATCCGTCGACGTATCTTTAAATGTAACATTGGATTTGTCCGGCACCGACATATTGAACATTACCAATCGCTTTCTTGGAAAAGCCACGGGTGTAGGGAACGTTGAGGCGCTGGGACTCTCTGGTCAGGGCAATGAATCGCCCTTGACCAGCAACGACAAATCGAAACTTTTAAACAGTACTGTTGTCTCCGCCGGTTTCAACATTGATTTTGCGATTCGTTTGGACATCAAAACGCTCTCAAACAGTACTGCGTCAAGAGTTGGAGACCGTATCCTTGAAAGTTTTGGACTACAACTCAACACATGGGGAGCTTATGCATTGCTCATTGTGGATCCAATCGAAGTGGAGATCCCACTTTCCGACTCGACTTTGAAAGTACGAAATTCCTCGTTTTCACTTGCCGCATTGGTGAAGAGTACCGGACCCTTCGTCGTTGGTTCGGATGATTCCTCTGGTCTGACTCCTACCGTGACCATTCCACTGAGGGCGGAACTGATTTTTGACTTGGAAATTGCCAATAAAACGTTGTCTCCTATGCTCAGTCTCTCAGTAGACAACATCATCGATGGACTTGACCTACTGACTGATTTTACAGCGGATCTTGATCTAGAAGCCTTTCTTGACGGTGGCGCGTTTGGTACGGGAACCAATAACTTGGAAGCAGTCTTTGACAATATCACAAGTCTTTTCCAGAAAATTACTGAATACAGTCCAGAACTGAACATAAGTGATGTACCAGCTGCAGTGGGTGGTCTATTTGATGTCCTTGATCAAGCAAGCGCCTTCTCCGGAGGGCTTAGTGATTTCCTCGCACTGGTGGACGACGTTCAGGCTTTGATTCCACCTGAACTTCGATCATTTCTTCGTCAAATCAACCAGCTCTCTCCCGGTGACGATGGTTGCATTCATCCTTCTGTCATCTTTACAAAGTACTCTTTCGATTTGCTGCATAGCAAAAGTCTTATACCCGTGGGCGTTGATATTGATTCCTACTTTCCGTGTGAACATCTGGGCGAGATTCAAAAGGCCTTGAACTTCAGCGCAACAGTCCAAACGGATGTTAACTTGAAATCCTTGGTTGTCATCGATTCCTCCCTCAATCAAAGGATAAGGAACATATTTGGTGTGGAATTGGACATTGCAGAGATACTCGATATTTTTGAGACAAAATCTCTGCTTCGATTGATTTCTTTTCTTTCCTACGCCTTGGCAAATCAAGGTTCCGACAACAGTAACAGTGCCGTTCGCCGTCGTCACTTGGGAAGTACATCCACTGTCCCTTTGCAAAAGTCCCCGACGAAGCACCGTCGGCGATTGGATTTGGTCCGCGATGTTCGTGGTCGACGACGACGGGGACGAGCCATTGCAGGACAACAACATACTACCGGTCTTGTTCCCCATCGCCACCTTGCAGAGGTTGCAAGTTTTCAGGTCGGCGATTACTTGGAGTTATCCGCAAATTTCAATTTCAATGAAGCGAACAAAGAAGTGACGCTGACTGCTAGATTTACTTTCGACACAGACGATGGGTGAGTACACATTTTATTTTGTTCGTTTCGAGTACAAGTTCTTGTCATTATTACGGTCGTTCTTGCATGTTTTCTGTTTTGTGCTTTGGTGTCTTGATGTCTCATCGTCGCTCACGGCAAATACGTCACATTTCATTCGGACAGTGCTGCGGACTCGATTCACAACTTGATCGAAGGATTCGTACGAGACACTTTGGGGGAGCGAGTGTCAGTCCCAAAGGGGAACACGACCGTGGATATTTTTTCCCAAAATGCTCCGACCATTGTGGGTGGAATTGCAGATGCCATTATCATCGATTGCGAGGTTGAGATTGAAGCATCTTTCGGATTGAACTTGAACAAAGTTTTCGATAAAAATGCATCGATCTCAAATCGATTACCAAAACCCTTTCTCCAGATCAATACTTTTGATATTGCTGGAGAATTCGGTCTGAAAGAATGGTCCGATTCGGTTGCTCTCCCCAATGTTGGAATGACGTTTGGCATATCCGTAAGTCTCATCAATTCTGTTTTGTGACTGCGATTTTGCGGATGCTCACATTAAAATTATTGAATTACCAATGGAATATTCAGGATGGAAGGGCGTTGATTGACTTTGGAGCTAACCTCAGGGCGCCAGTCATAGTCTCCAATGCGTCTGATTTCAAAAAGTTGATCGGCCATGATAACAACCAAATTCACGTGTCAGCCAGTATTGCAGTTGCTCTTCCCTTATTTGTTCGTCTGAATGCAGGTGGAATCGGTCTGTCTGTAAGGGTGACATACGCAGATCAAGATCTCTTCGATGCAGTGAATGGTACTTTCAGCATAATTTCAGATGTCACGATTGCCACTGATTCAATAATTGATGCAGCACGAACGCTACGAAACGCAACTTCTGTCTTTGGACAGAATGAAGCCTTGTCATCTGAGGTACCCCTTTTGGGGAAGTCTTTGAACGAGGCCATTGCAGGTCAAGGTCGTACGATTGCCGACTTTTTCGACTTGACACAATGGGCCGACACTCTGAAAAACGAAAATGGTCCGACTGTAAACAAGACGGTCCTTTTATTTGAAGTGCGAGAAGCATTGCAGGATCGCTTTAAACCAGGCAGCAGACTTTCCGAAATTCCCGATGCTCCGGATGCTGTCGCATTTCGAAAAGTGAACTTCGACAGTAGTGTGGGACGTGCAAATGCCACCATTTGCTCTGAAAATATGACCAATGCCATCTATGTTGACATTGAAGGGACTTCTAGTAATTTCAATGTGACTATTTGTTCGCTGCTTGGATTCGAGGTGCAAACGGAACTGAAGGGTGATGGATTGCTTGATACTTTTGAAGACGGATTCTTGAGCCTGGAACTGACTGACAACACGAATTTTGCTTTGCAAGGATCGCTTACTTTTGGCGCTAGGCTGCAAGTCGTGGGAAGGAGTGTGACGCTGAGTCTTGACCCTTTAGTTGCAAAATTGGCCGCTGTTGCCACTCCTGGAATCGTATTTCAAGTCGGACTGATGGAATTGGGAGCTGAGATCGAAGCGCTCGGAAAAGGTGAATTTGCTTTCTCGTACAATTCGACAACTACTAGCAACGAGCTCGACGACTTTCGACGCTTAGGAATATCCTCATTTTTCCTCAAGCGAGATGTTGAGTACAACCTTACGGGAAAAGCATCGGTAGGGACCGAAATTCCTGGCTTGGCTGTGGCAAAGGACCTCGAAGTGGCCATGTGGGACAATGATGTTTTTGATAATGTTGGCCCTGTAGTAAACCTACCGCAGCTACCTGACTTTCGCAATTTACTTCGCTTTTCCCCGGCGAATGCTGTTTCTCTGCTACGGCTCCTTGATTCGGCCCTTGTTCAAGCATCACAGAACGATCTCTTCATGGTGAATTTGCCCGTGCTTAACAAGAAACTTTCGGAAGTGTTCACGATAGCTCGGGTATTCACATCGAAGCTTTATGAGTTTTTCATCCAGGCAGAGCCATTTGACGGTAGATCAAGCAAAAGCCTATGGGTAAATGCGACGCAGCCCATAAATTTGACGGACCCGAATACTAATTCCCGTTTCGAACTGTACTTGGTTCGAAATCTCACGGTCAATCCAATCCCGGAAAATACTCAACAACTTCGAGAACTTGCGACTGCAAACGGACTGGTATGCAGCGTTTCTCTGGGATCGATCATTGGCCAGGGCAACGCTGTTGATCCATCAGCTATTTCTTGCCCCTCGGCCGGGCATGTATGTGCCAGCACTTCCTGTCATTCGGAACAAGACGGATCCCAAAACTGTCCAAATACCAATTGTGACCTCGTCCTGGGAATAAATGAAAAGAATTTGTTGTATATTGCAACTGTTGCATTCAAGGGCAATATGGCAGCCAATGACATTCAATTGATTGGAATATTTGACCCAATATCCGATGATGTTCCAAAGCCGAAAAAAGTTTCTGGTATTTCTATCAATGTTCCTGCGGTACCGGCCATTGTTCCTCGCTTTAAGACACTACAAGATCTATTGGATCGTATGTCACAAGTGTTGTCTGATTCTGTGGGCGAAGAAACGGGGCTTGCTTTGAATGTCACCGCCAACTACAAAGGATCTACCGGCTCTGATCCCGGAAAAATCATGTTCGACCTTCTCCTCTCGAATAGAACACAGTTCGAAATAGGTCTTGATTCCAGTGTGAGCATTGGAGATTTGGCATCAATCGCTGTTGATCCAAGCACGTCACTTTCACTCGATGCAGGCTTTTTAATTTCGACACAAGTTGGTGTCTTGTTTGCCCCAAGCGACGATGAACAACTTGTTTTTATCGGAACTCTTTGCAACGGAACTACTACAGGCTGCACACTGAACCCTTTCAGGTTCCAACTCCTATCAGAAAAATTCAATGTCACTGTCTCCACCCAAAAAGTTCTAGGTACGGCGGGGCAAGATTCCGCAGGGGCTGCTCGTGAAGCACTTCGCGGCGCACTTCGTAACACAAGCTTGAAAGAAAATGAGTTCAATGTGTCTGTTGTGGGGAGTTCTACTATTACTATGTCTTTTACAGGATCGATGACTTCAGTAAACCTGTTCGTGGAAAAACAGTGTGAAGAAAGCAATCCAGCTCAAAACCAAACCGCGAAGCTGCTCAACGGCAAGTTTTTCACCTGCCCCGAGAACTACAAGCCATATACAAAGGAAACACTCCTTAACAATTATGGCTTCAAAGATGATGTCCAAAAACGCAGTGGATTTCAGTTTGTTGTAGGGAGCACAGTGATAAATGCAGATATCAATGTTGTAGGTACGGCAAGTGTGGCTGCAAATGTTGGTGGGGTCGTCGAAGTTGGGGCGGAGATTGATACTTTTTTGAAGGGTAATGTAAGATTCAAGGCCAATGAAGTTGGAGATGCTATCCCATTCAATACTTGGGTTGACAAAATCAAATCGCCTCGAAATCATTCGGACTTTTTCCGTGCTCGAGCAGTTTTTGACGGCTCCTTCGACGTAGGTGTTAATGTCAAAGAACCCTTTGCTATTAATGTTCCCGGGAAGTTTGCGGGGGGCTTTGGCAAATCATTGAAGGAGAAATTTCCTTTTACCTTTGATCTACTATCAGGCAACATGCGCAATCAGACACCTGCATTATATTTGGAAGTCGACCTTCCAGATATAGGGGATATTCGGAATCTTTCGTTCGGAAACGTCGTAAGACTCTTGAAACAGATGCTGCAATTCCTTGTGGGAGAAGAGGAAGGTGATACCGTGGAATCATGTTCAGGTGGTCTACTTGGAAAAGAATTATTCGGAGTAAATGTCTTTGCGTTGCAAATTCCGGTCATCGGAATCTCAGCTTGTGACAGTGCCAGCTTTGTACAAGTGCTTGTGGACGCAGTTGATTCGCTTGTTAACGAATGCAACTGCGATGAAGAGAACAACGACGGGCAATCAAACGTGACCTTTACCGCACTCGAAGCGAAACTTGAAGCGTTACTTCAGGATGGAGTCGGTGGAACACCTGATGTTTCTCTCGTCTCCACATCCAGCGCTCTTCGAAGTACTTTGGAAGTAGACATTCAGCTTCGTTGGACCTTTCAAGAGGCAACCGCCTTGGACATTGACTTAGGGGCGATTTTCGATGATTTGGATCTAGACGAAGACATAGAAATCTTTGCCAAAAGCCTTCTGGCGTTCGATGGACAAGCAGTAACCGGTATCAATGGTACTTTGGCTCTCACTCTTGGGGTTGGACTGGAAATACCAAAAGCTAAATCTTCCCCACGGCCTTTTGTGAAAGGCACAACTGGTCTATCGCTGTCTTTTGAGGCGTCGAGTGATTTGAAATTCGATGCAAATGTTGGTCCATTCCCTGGTACGTACCGGTAAATACATATATTGTATCCTTTTCACATGACTGGTGCCTAATTTGTTTTATGTCTTGCACAAAAGCCTCTATAAGTGCCCAAACTACTGTGGATAACAGCGGGAGACCCCTGACTATTACCTTCGGACTTGAACCCTCTCTGAACTACTTCCTCAAGAAAAACAACACTTGGATACGTGATAACTTTGTCGTTGTGGATGGCCCAGGCAGTCTGGTGGACGCTTTAGATGTAGCGATAGCTGGTCGCGTTACAGGGTCGATCACTGCAACTCTCGCCAGCAACTTTGGCTATGCCAACATCAAGCTTGACATATCAGATTTAAACAATATCATCCAGAGAAAGCCGGGGGCCGTCGCGGTTGTCTATAATGCAAGGGTCAACACACCTGAGCTCCCGTCGTTCATCGACTTGTTGCTTTTAGATCCGGAAAGTATTGTTCAAGCAGTGTCAAAGGTTTTTGACAACATGGAATCGTTTAGTCTCGGATCACAAGGCGTGTTGTCTCAACTCGAGCTACCTTTTGTAAAAGGAGAAATCGCACGTCAAATGAATGCTGGCCGGTCTGAAAATCCTATCCGCAAGGCGAAGAGAAACGTAGTTGGTGCGATGGAGTCCCGTCTTAAGAGTTACGAGGACGACGGACAGTCTTCAGACACTGTGGCTGACATTATCGCGAATGAGCTCACGTCTGTACTTCGAAATACTGGAATTCTTGACTGCGACGTGATTGTTACTTACTTTGAGCATGAGGGAAAGGCAAAGGCTGGAGGGACCAGAAAACCAGTCAATTTTACAGAGGATGTAGTCGTTTCGAGTCTAATGTGGACCATTCCTCTTGGTACGTCGAAACTGGGACACCATTGTAGATTTCTGGTGTGGCATTGTGATCTGACATGTTTTTTTTGCTCTTTCTATTTTGAAGGGCAATCGTACAGAGTATCTCTCCCAGAGTTAGATTTTGAAGTTGACGGTAAGGTTTTATATTGGATCTGTCATTGTCGCGAGTTACTACCGGCCAATACTCACCTAAGAATGCGTGTCTCGTTGTTAGGCGGTTTGCCACTCCAGCTAAAAGTAAATTCCACGCCTCCTGAATTAAATCTTTTGTGGAAACTCAAGTTGGCTTTTGGTTTTGACGAAGATGATGGTTTCTTTGTGTATACGTTCCCGGAGGAAGATTCGGAATTCAAGATCTTGGCAGATTTCGACCTTTCGGTCAATGAAATCAACGCTCTGCTATTGTACTTCCTAGATATGAAACTTGAAAAAGTCAAAATTGAATTCGGGGCAGGCATAACAGTTGATCTTGATAAGGAAAGGGCTTTAAGGAAACCTGACGAGGCTGCAAATGCCATTCGCCACGGTCGTGTCAGCAATGCAGATTTCAAAAAGATTATCAACAAGAAAGATCTGTTCCAGATTACTGCTGCTGCGGCAGCAGCTTTGGAAGTTAAAAATTTTACCACGAGCGTTGATATCGACCCTAAAGTCAACAAATGGATTCCAAGTCTCACAGGGACTGTTGAAACGTTCGTAAAAAAAGAAATCGGAACATCAACAACTTCGAGAACGCCTGGTCGTCGAATGAAGGAGATCGACCGACTTTGGCTATCTAGGATAATCATGCCGCACCATCACCGTGGATTACGGTCTCTTTGCAATGATGATGCGCCTGCTGCACTTCCTTCAAGTGAACTGTGCAATGTGAGACCAGAGAGAGGAGAGTTTGCTTGCGCTCGATTGGGCAACGTTACTTTGGATCTAAACCAGATAGGAGAAGTAATCAAAAAGGTTTTGCAAGAATTCGTCAATGATGAGGAGAGTGGTCTTTTTGACGAAGTTGCAAAGCCCTTGCTCCCGCTAGACAAAGAAGTCCCTGGTCTGAGTGAATTGTCTGGCAAAAAAATCACACCACTTGATGTGGCCGAAATTTTTGTCCCACAATCGAGGCCATCAGTGGCTGTGGCACGGAAACTACTCGAATTCTACCGTTCTCTCAGTAGTGTTGCAGACAAGGTAAGTTACTGGTATTGACAAAGCCCAGATTTGACAAACAACTATCTTACTTTCAATGGATCGATAACTTTTGCCCATCACAGTTTAATGGGGATGCTATTGTTCTCGCTGAAGAATGCATTTTTAGGCCTGGATATGGTCGTACATGCCGTGGAGGTATAACAGATGGGACCGGAGGAAGATCACGTGTGTTGGAGCAGGTACAAATGTTTGATGAAATATTTCCTACCTATGATTCCGGAGGCAATCGTATCACTCCCACCCGTTTCCTAGTGAACAATTGCGGAGATTTCGATGGACCCTTCTGCGAGGGTGAATGTAGCGGATGCCCTGATAAGACTCAAAAGGCAAAGTGCCTCGCAAGACGGACCATATGCAAGGCCAAGAATACCGCAGGCTTATCATTCCCTTTTCTCGAGAATCTTGCCGGGAACCTTGATATTTTGAGTGGAGGTGATGTTCAAATTGTCAAATTTTCTCCGCCCCCGCTAACACTTGCTTATTACTTCGAGCTTCGAGTCGTACTGTATACTCCACCGACAGTAGTCCTGGCTGTATTTTTTGAATTCTCAGTGAAAGTCGATTATGGAGTCGTCCTTGATACTAAAGGCATACGACAAGCTATACAAGAGGGAAATCCGTTGAAAGCTTTGAACTCTTTTGCATTCATAGATCGAGTCGATGGTATCGATGTGCCCCTTGTGGTTTTTGAAGCCACTATTGGGTTGGAAGTAAGCGTCAGTGCTGTAATTGTGAAGATTAGTGTTTCTGGCGGTATCACATTTGTTGTGGTGGTAAGTTGGCAGCGATAGCACGTTGCTAGGATGGTTTCATTCATTCCGGGCTCTCATTTCCTGCATTTTTCTCGCAAACGAAAGATCGACTTTTATGATCCCTTCCCAGAGACTAGCGGTGGTCTTGTCAGACCATTCGAACTTGTGTCGTTCAGCCCCAATCCAATTGATTGGTTTGAACTTACAGCAACAATATCAGCGTACTTTTCTCTCTCTATTGAAATTGGTGAGGACTACACGCCTTGTTTCATACGTGACGAAAGGCCTCGGTATGCGTTACTAACGTTGGCTGACGTTTCTTCCTTACAGGCATCTTCCTAGGATTTATCGAAATTACTCTTTATGAGAAGAGAGTGACTATTGAACAGAACATTTATGGACCCATAACGATCACGCCGGCGTTAACCAAAAACATCGCGCAATTGGACTCCAATGGAACTTTGGCGCTGACCGGTCCGAATCCGGTCACATGTATCAGCCAGGCTGGTGCTCTCGGCAGTGAATCCATCGTTTGTTCGGAATCAAACAACAATATCAATCCTGTCATTCGTGAGTTTGTCAACGTCAAGAGTTTAGATGCATCATCGGGTTCGAGGCGACACAGATCCTTGTTGTCATCAGCTAGTCTTGACCAAACCCCGGCATTCAATGGAACAGAAATCATACCAATCTATCGTGGTCTACAACCTAGTGATTTGACAAACGCAGACACGTTTTCTTGCATATTGAGTTCCATTGATCTTGGTTCCAATCCTGAGAATGGTGTCATTTTGAACTACTTGCAGTGTCCCATTGGTGGCAATGCAATTACAATCACCGGCGAACAAATATTAGTTGGACCAGGAGCCGTAATATCATACGGAACAGGACGACTCAGCCATGCAAATCTCGTCTTGCCATCGCCGGGGCAAGATCTATTGACGACATCTTTCACCCTTGGTTGTAGAACAAATACGGTCATTGAGGGCTACACAAATTTGTTCATTCAAGGTAATCTCGTGGAACAGGGGTGCAGCATCACGGCTAAAGGTACTTCCGTCAATGCAATTCTCGAAATAGATTTCGGTTACGAATCAGATGCGTCATGTGAAAGTGGCTTCGAAGTGATACTGGATGAAAACATTGCGACGATCAAGCGACCAGGTGTTGAAATGACTGTAGAATTCGGTTCATCGTTCCGGGACATTCTCATTAAGATGTCCAACTGTAACGACATCGTCGACGTGACAAGCACATTTTTGAATTCCTCTTCTGTGGAAATTTGGGGCGGTGGTGGAAACGACACGATCACCATCGGGAATACAAATACTCCATTCGAGGAGAGCATTTACTCCAATATCGTCATACACGGCAACAATGGCGACTCAGACACTCTCTTCATCGTTGACCCGTCAACGCAGAACAAGATAGAAGTGTTGAGACCAAAGCAACTGACCGGACTTCATGCTCCGAGCTGGAACAGCAACGCGACAAAATCCATTGACTTCGACGGGTTTGAGTTTCTGAACATAAAGCTGTCGAACGGAGTGAATAATTTGACAGTTATGTCGACTGAAACTGGGTCTGTCACAAGAATCGAGTGCGGCAACCTGAGCGATATGGTTTTTGTGGAGAATACTGGCGGGGCATTGTACATCAACACTTTTGGGGGCGAGGATATGGTTTTGGTGGAGAATACCGGCGGGTTCTTGTATATCAATACTTCTGAGGGCGAGGACACGGTAACACTTCTAAATGCACAAGCAGATTTCCAAATCGATTGTGGGGCCGGAAATGACGTCATCTTTGTATACGGCCTGACGTCTGGGTACACGGGAACGATTTATGGTGGAAATGGTAACGACACGCTCACTCTCGATGGTAGAGGAAAACCCGAGGCACAAAACAAGGCATCAGATGTTCTTGTAAACACATTTGATGGCTCCACAATCCGTTGGAGTGGCGGCCGAAATGATGACACAGTAAACACGGTTTTCACTTCCACGAAGAATTCCAACGTTGATATCTTCGACGATCTAGACGGTGACAACTTTTTGAATGTGGAATGTGCCGACTTCGCCTGCTATGTTTTGAGTCGCGAAAATTTCCTTGCAAATATTCATGATATGAATAATCCAAATAGTACCGCGGAGCGAATCAATATCGATCGGCAAGAAAAGGGAGAGGGAGGCTTCGAGGCAACGGCTCGAATATCCAGTATTTTTCTGAATATGAATGGGTAAGTACATGCATGTTGTCTCGTTCGATCTATCTTTGACTTACCTGTATTTGTGGGCATGTACAGAGGTGAAAACAAGATATTTTTTGACGATAGCATTGGGATCACGGAGGTGTTTGGCGGTGGAGATCGAGACGGTAGGTCGAGCAACAATCATTATGGAAGCAATTGTCGTCTTATCCTGGCCTCGTGAATGGTGCAACTGACTCGCTTGAATCGCTTTGCATTCACTTTTAAGAATTTCGTGTAGGACAATTGTACAACAGTTTGCGCGATGAATTGCATTTCGTTCGGGCGTCGGACCCGATTGATACAACGCTGACGACAAAGGGCTACTTATCAAATGGAAATTCCCACCCCCTTTTCCTTAATGGAGGCGGAGCTGGTGATTTGTTCGAGGTTTTGCGGAACAAGCAGATCCTGGATTTGAATGGCAACAGCGGAGATGACGTATTTGTTGTTCGATCTTTCATAGCTTTGGTCGTGGACGAGTGCACTGGCGAAATATTGGGCAGTGACAGCAAAAAAGTCACTGCACGTGGGGAAGATGGAATTGATGATTTCAGTATTTCAGCTGGAGGACGGGACGACAAAACCACCGGCGAGAATCCAAATAAGTTCAGTGGTGAGCCAGACTACGTGGTGAATTCACTTGTCGACATCGATGGGGGAACAGGTGTAGACAAGTTGCTTGTGGTTGGAACCGAAGAAGATGATACCTATGTTGTGACGGAAGGACAGATTTTTGGTGGCGGCCTTTCAATCAACTTCGCCAACTTAGAAATCGTTGAAGTTGATGGTACGTATACAGCTGTCAGGTAAACTTGTTGTCTAAACAACGTACACTGACACTATCCAATCATTATAGGACTCGAGGGGAATGATCATATTTCGATTTTGTCGACTTCGCCTGAGGTTGCACTAAGTCTTTATGGTAACAAAGGATCCGATCGATTCGAAGTTACACCTACACACGTCGATCCAGTCGTGTCGAAAAATCTTCGTGGGCATAGGGGTATTTTGGAACACACTGTCCTTTCGGAATCAGATGAAGGATACAATCACTTGTTGATTGAAGGTACGTTTTAAACAATAATTTCTCGAGCCTAAATTTGTGTGCTGACTTATTGATGATTTCTCTATCGCTCGTAGGCGTTGCTGTGGATGTTTTGGACAATGATGGCTCCTTTGGCTACATAAATGTTGTCGAAACAGAACATCAACATTTACTATTCGAGGATGATGAGGATGCATCCTTTACTTTCACGGTATTCCCCACCCGTGTTCCTCTGGGTAAAGTTAGCGTGAATATTGTCAGCCAGGCGGATGCAGCAAAGGTCCCATACTTGATCCTTTGCCCAAATGACATCTGCAAGAGTGAGCCAACTCGTGCAGTTGGGATGACATTCGAAGTTGGTGAAATGACGCCCCAAGTCATTAAAGTCAAGTACAATCCACGCGCTCTTCCTTTGAATGTGACTGATGAGACCCTTGCTATCCTCAGTGTGGTCGAAGTGCAGGACAAGCTGACTGCCGACGAGAACTTCAGAAGGACAGAACAAAGTATGATACCTATCAACGTTAAGCTGATTCCTGCAAAGGATACATTAGTTGCCAAGTCGATCACTGTGGTTGAGCAAAATCCAACTACTATTGTTGCTGAAGGGCAGCATGGATTCGATGCAAAATACGATATCTACTTACGCCCATGTACCCCCGACATGAAGAAGGATACTTATTTGAATATCACGGAGTCCGTGCCTGGTCAGCTCATTCTCAACAAGCAAATCATAAACGGTGATGACTGGGGGAGTGATTGCAAGTTCACGGTGACTGTGACCCCTCTAGATGACAATTTGGAAGAAGGCGACCATTTCGTGACGCTCAGTCATACTGCATATAAATCCGACGGACGTCAGATATTGCTGAGTGACAGTTATCCCTTGTTTGTACGTAACGTTCTGGTTCGAATCTACGATGATGATTTACCGAGCGTCATCATTGACAGACCGATGGGATATGTCGCAACAGCGGAAATGCGCGAAGGCGACTTACGTGCAAATACCGCCATCGCACGGGGGTTATATGAAGGAGAGTACCGTCTTCGCTTGAGCAGACAACCAAAGCAAAATGTTTCTATTACAATCAGGAATGAGCCTACGGCAACAGACCGATTGACGCCATCTACTGCCCATTTGAACCGGAACTATACAGAACGCGACCAAGTATTGGTGAATGGCGCGAAAACTGCAACTCTGACTTTCAACGAGAGCAATTGGTTTAAATGGCAGACAATATTTGTTGCTGCATATGATGACGAGATTGAAGAGGGAGTCGACTTGCTCTATTTCCCTTCGCAACCCTCTTACCTTTCTTACATTCAAGGTCCAATCTCGATTTATGGCGCAGGAGCTGCTGAAGCTCCTGCAATTCTTTCACCCCTCCTCTTTCCTGGGGAGACAGACGAGCTCGTCTTTTCTCCACCTTGCGGCGTCGCGTTGAACAATGGAACGCTTTACGTCGTGGAAGATAACCAGGTGGACTACTTGATTATCAATAACCTTAATGCTCGAGGAAGGCAGACAACAAGAGGCACACTTACTTTTTCACAACTCACGGGAATGAATATGGGTCGCAGTATTTCGATTGGCGGCGTGATTCAGTTCGATGGTATTTACTACGAAGACATGGAGGTTATTGAAATGAACTTTGGAAACGTTGTTCATGATTTTTCTGTCAAGAGTACTTCAGCTGCTGTGCACCTGTTGAACCTTGGCACGGAAAATGATACTGTTTTCGTTGAAGAAATTTCTGGTCCGTTCATCGGTACGTATGATCTTTCGATTGCCCGAGATACCAGTTATCAAATACAGTGCAGTAAAACTCATTGATTTGATCTTGATTATTTCGGCGACAATGTTAGTGCGTGGTGGTCCAGGCAATGACACAGTGACAGTTGCATCGGAGGATTCTAAGCTGGACAAAATACAGGCGCTGCTGTCGTTTGATGGAGGAGCTGGTGAAGAGGATGAATTTTTGCTAGTGAATACGAACGACGTTCAAGTCGATGACGTATTGAATCTTACCCGTTTTGTCATTGAAACAGCAAGCATGGGATTTGATCAAAGCAGTTACGCCCCAGAACGATCCTATTGGATCAATTTACGGGGTGCTACCAGCGGTACATTTACGCTTGAGTTGTATGATCCAGTGTCGGGAAGATTAGTTACTGAAGAGGTCAACTTTCCTACCAACGAAGCCTATTTAGAGGCGACTGTTCAGCGCATGATTATCCCTTTGGACGAAGAAAGTCTCTGTGGATCAATTGGAACATCATTGTGCACCGATGCTGTAAAAGTCTATGGTCTGGGGACAAATGCATATGTGTTATTCTTTATGGGAGAGCGGTTGTTTGATAAAGTATCCTTGAATCTGACGGATACATCACTTAGCGGATTCTCACCTGAATTGTTTCAGAATGTGTCCAACAATATGCTGTTCCAAAACTCGGATATTCTTTATGTGGGTGTTGAAGTATTGGACATCTACATGGGTGATCTTGACGTGGTGCTGAATATTCGAGGTAAGCGTTTGTGAGATGCTCTGATTGCTCTCTTCCCAGCTTCTCACGAATTCATACATTGAAACTACCTTGCAACAGGGACATCTGCTTCCACGAGCGTTGCAACACAAAGTGGCGATGACACAGTATTCATTAGCTCAGAAGCAAACCAGAACAAAACAAATGCGCGAACAGTTGATGTTTTGCTAGGTTGGCTTGATTACATTGAAGAAGATTTGGTGGTCAATGTTGGTATTGGGCGGCATCGTCTGCTAATCTCCGATGAAAAGAGTCCGATTGCAAAAGGGAAAGCCACTCTGACAAACACTTCGTTGACAAATCTGCATGAGGATCTTGGTGACATATCTTTTTCACTAACGGAGACTTTGCTTGGGCTGGCGGTGTCGATCTTTGGCTCGGAAAGGGGGATGACCAACTGGATGTGATTTCAGTGCCTTCCAATCCGAACTCAACAACGCTACGGACGACCACCTGTGTTCATGCCGGTGATGGAAATGACGCAATAAACATAGCATTAGATACAAGGAATCACGACGGTGTCGTTTTTGTGGCCAACGGTCAAGCAGGGCGTGATTTGATCAACGCAACAGTATCAACGCACCCAGTTATCTTGTTCGGAGGAAGAGGATCCGATACTTTGGTCGGAGGATCCGGATCCGATGTTCTGCTGGGTGATCTAGGACGTGTCCTTTGGAAGGAATATGGCGGAGAAGCCATTTCGGGGCTCAATCCCGCAGCGTTTAATGATGGAGATGGGTTCGTCATTGCTCAAGTCGGAGGTGGAGGATATGGTGACTTTTCGGATGGTATCAGGCGGAATGTTTCAGTAATTGTGTCTTTGTTCAACGACATAGGTGGCGACGACATACTAGACTGTGGAAACGGCGACAATGTTGGCATTGGTGGATTTGGCGCTGATACTATATCCGGGGGGGGCCACAAGGACATTTTAGTAAGAACTTTGCCCACACTTTATGCCATTTTGACACTAGTGTGTAACTCATTCTTGCTTGTTTTTGCCAACAGTTTGGTGATTCAGCTGAAGTGAGATATTACCAAGGGTCAAATTTCCCAAAACAAGCCTTGTCTCTGGATTGCTGTCTTGGCAACAATGATACAATCTTTGGTGGCGACGGGGCAGTCGACTACTTAGTTGGAGGTGGTATGCATGATGTCATATACGGCCAAGAAGGGCCTGATTTGGTATTCGGTGATCACGCGTTGATCATGTTTGATGTTGCTGTTTCGTACAAGTTGAAGTATGCGAGAACCACCAACCAAAGTTGCTCGGGCGGAAACGATACGATTTTCCTAGGAGGCGGTGATGTAAGTGAAAGATACGTCATTATTATACATATCACCGACACCGCTAAATTTTGTTCCTGAAATTCTTCTATAACCCTGAAGGACATTGCTTTTGGAGGCGCACTTTCGGACATGATCGACGGCGGACCGGGACAAGACATTTTGTTCGGCGATTTTGGTGAATACGATAGTGCCATTGAGTTTCTTCCTTACCAAAATTATAGAAGCATCATCACCAATCCCAACGATGCTGCCGGTGACCAAATCTACGGACAAGAAGGTGACGACATTATTTTTGGACAGGAGGGTAGTGATTTTGTTGACGGCGGCCCTGGAAATGACGACATCATTGGGGGACATGCGCGATTATATGGCTACGATTCTGGAGATACGTTGCGAGGAGGCGAAAATGACGATGTCATTGCTGGCGATAACGCACAAATCTTGAGAATTCGCGTGTCCAGCGCAGGTAGCTATCCTTGGCATATCGGAAGCGTATGGAAAACATATCCGGTGCCTTTTGAAGGCTCAGTGATACGCAATGTTTCTCGTTACGATGACATCGACATGGTTAAGGGAAATGATGCGATTTTTGGTGATGGAGGTATGCTGACGTTTTCCATGCGAGTATGTAACAAAGTGCCGTCTTTATAATCTCAATACCTTTCCAATTTTTTTGTTTACCCAGGAAACGATGTGCTGTTGGGCCAGAGTGGGAATGATACTCTAAAAGGTTGGTCCCGTGCCTGCACAAATTATGCCTTTATGGTTCCACAATGTCCCACTAACCCCTACAATGTTCATCTTCTAACTCACAGGTGGAGAAGGGCAGGACGAGCTGTATGGTGGCCACGGCTTCGACGACTTGGACGGTGGAGCTGGCAATGACATTCTGCTAGGCGATAATGGATATGCAGTGCGGAGATTTGATCGTGATGGCAAGCCTGTTCTTCAGACCAACTTGAGTGGCTCTGCTCAATCTCCATTCGCATGGCTCAAGGATATAATTCTTGAAGACGTCGGGCGCATCACGCAGACGTCCAGAATTTCAACAAAGGTTGACACCAAATCGCTTTTTGCTGAAAACACGACAAGTGCATCGTTGATATTTGTTGCCAATGCCTACGACGGAGGGAAAAAGTTTATCGACAAAGCGCAAGGTGGATGGCCAACATACATGTTTCTCTTTGACCTGGTGGAGAGCTATAACGATGTCCTTACTGACAGAGAGGGAATCAATGTTTTGATCGGGCAGCGAGGTGACGATTCAATCACTGGAAAAGGGCTTTTGATTGGCGATGCTGGATATAACTCTATTCCGCAAAATGCGAATCTTCCTCGTATTTACCAAATTTATCGGGCGTTGTCCTCGCCTGCAGGGAGTGGCTTTGCAGTAGACAAGGCTGTCGGTGGAAAAAGGGCCGGTAACAACAATGAAACCGCACAGATTAGGCATCTTCGACCAGGCGACACAAACGTAGCGGTTTGCCCTGGGGATTTACGAATCAACGATCCTACGTTGTTGAGTGATATATCACCCCCTAAAGGATCTGACTTCGGTGTGGCCTTTGAAGCTGACTTTTACTTATTTCCAAGGCAGTATCGATACGTTGACTACCTCTCATCGGTGATAGATTCCATGATCTCATTAAGCGATGTCCAAGTGGACAGCAATCTCGTGAAGGATCTTATCGGCGCCTCAACGTTGTCGATAAAGAATGGGCCTTGTTTACAGCCAATGTTCCGTATTACTCCTGGATTAGCCTTGTCAAAGCAGCGTCTTCACGGCAACGACAATTTGACGAGTACTGATGGGGCGAGCATTGTCGTCGGAGATGACATCTATGGTTCGGCACCATTTGACTTGACAGAGCTAAAAGATGTTGGGACAATGCAGTTGAGTATTGATACGTTGGTGTTCAATCTGGGAAAGCGCTTGAGCACCCTCGAAGTCGACACTCAGTTCTTCAAAAACGGTGCCTCGGTCCCCATAAGAGACATTGTCGTAGGATCCGACAGTATCCTGACATCCAAGGATGGCCAGGCCTTTATCGTCGGTGACTTTCTCCGGCTCTACGCGCGGTCTTTTCTTGGTTTCTCGATGAGCAAGGATCAAGTTGTCGGCATTGTCGACCGTCTGAGAGATATCGAGCTTGTCCTTCTCGATGTTCATTTGGCATTTTACGAGCTCCATGAAAATCTTTTGCTTAGAACAGCAACCCTTCCCGATAAAAAAGGACAGCAAAAGTCGCAATATAACTTAACGCTGGCGGGTGACATGATCACGTCGTTGGGAAATGGAGACCTCGTGATCGGGGATTCATCGACCTTATTCACCCAGGTTAATCGTCCTGGAGAAGTTGGATTTGAGTTTCAAGGTCTACTTAGTGTGCCTGACCTTCGAATTCTCATGCGAGACCGAGACAATGCAAGAGACCAACACGTGATGGAAGATTTAAAGCCATCGCTCTTATTGAAAGATAGTGATGCGACAAGGCTGCCTTACGCGGACGTTCCTTTCTTGTTTACTGCGTGCTCCGATTCAATCAATCTAACGTCAGCGACCAATCTTGCAGCTGGTGATTACGGCTTCATTGGATTTGTATCCAGCTCTAAACCTGCACAGAGTGTTGGAGATGCATATGTGACGTCTATTGTCGACATAAGTAAACGCCCAGGTGTTGCCTCGTTTCTTTCGAACCCTTCTCTGCTTAATTACAAAATACCTTTTTCTACCAAAGGTACAGCTCCCAGGTTGCGCAACAAGTGGAACCGACTCTCTTTGCTGATATGATTTCTGGACGATCGACACGAAACACTGTTCTCGGGGAATTTCTAACTGCAATTGGGGCTGGCCAAGTCAGTGCTGGACCTGCAGGGTTTTTGTTCGATGCAAAAGAGCGCGGTGTATTTGCCACTTACGACAATGCGCAATTCGCAATAGAGTTTGATGGTGATACGATCAATGTTGTGCCAGGTACGGTTGTTGATGGGCAAAAAGGGAAGGACGTATTGTTGAATGGAGTGAAGGCTGGAAAAGTGAACCCGGAATCGATTGCCAAACAGCTTTTCTATGGTAACACGATGGTCACTCAATGGATCAATGATGTTTACCGCAAACCCGTTTCCTACTCAACATTTTCTGCGAGTGGAGTGAAGAATCCACAATGTGCTGCTAGTCTGTTCAATGGATTCATTCCACCAGATATTCGAGGAGGCATATACTAGACTCACTACTTTAAATGTAATGCAGTAAGCTGTGCTAATAACTAACAGCAGTAGTATACATGTAACTGCAGGGTAGCACTGATTCCATCAAAAAACCCGAAATCACCCCGACGGTTTGCTCACAATCTCGTTTGTACCAGTCATCCGGTACTTGGTGCAGGCGTTTGAATCGTCACGTGGGACGTGGTCTTGAGCAAGAAAGAGTCTACAATGGTCGATAAAAGGTGAAAACAAGTGTACGCGGGGTGTAAAAGAAAACTTATAAAAGACGTAACGCAACGATAAACCACCCACCCGAAGACCACGCAGACATCGTTGATCACGGGGTTCGGGATAGCCAGCCTTCGCTCGCATCACCCGGATTTAAACGAAGCGAAAAGCGGATCCTGTCGCTGCGGTCAGCATTGAAGGTACAAGGACGCATCGCGCGCATCCGCAAAGATTTTTGCATCCGCGAACACACCGCGACCATCATGCAAAAAGTACCTTGTGCTTACTGTTAAGCCCTCGTCACAACTCTGGAATCTAGAAAAAAGATAGTGTCAGAATCCCAGAAGGAAACAGTGCAGCAATAAATGCAATGAATACATTCCTAGATCAGAAAGACAACGAAGGACAACAACTACTTGCTACCGGTAGTGTGTTGGTGGCTCCATTTGACTGTGAGCGTGGACCAATCCAGGGCTGTTGGCACAAGTATCGTCAAGAGCGACAAAAATAAAAATTAAAGGTTCTCACAAGAACCATTCCGGGAAAGATGACCACTCACAATGACCCTCACTGCCAGAGTGGGACAGTTCAACATAATCGGCGACCAGTACCCCCATCAGATTCAAGGAATGATTCCGATGATTATAGTGGGATTTGCACGGAATCATCAACGGTCAATGAAATAACTGAAATCGATGACGCATTTCGCGGTTTCTTTTCCATGGGTGAAAAGATTGGAGGTGGTGCACAAGGTGAAGTGTTTCATTGTCTTGACCGTGTCCACGGTGGCTTGTTTGCAGTCAAGGTCGTTCCTATCTCTCCATCCCGTTCGAAGAAATCGCAGGCACGTAAATTGCAAAATGAGTTGAAGATCTTGGAAGCGTTGCGCGACGCTCCACACGTCGTTTATTTCCACAGCGCCATTCAGGGGTTAGACAAAACGTATATGGTCATGGAATTGATGCTAGGTGATACCCTAACCAACTCTAAGTGGATTCCCCCCACCAAATCTCCACGTGCTTTTAACGAGACAGATGCGCGAGTTCTATGTCGAAATTTCTTTGATGCAATCAATCATTGCCATGGCAAGGGAATTGCTCACCGTGACATCAAACCCTGCAACATGCTGCTGTCTGACAAGGATGATCCTGCATCCGTAAAGATTGCCGATTTTGGACACGCCAAGATTGTGCCCCCCGGAGGTCTAACAACCATATGTGGAACTCCCACGTATATGGCGCCTGAAGTATTTCTACAAGGACCACTCTTCAAAAGCTACGGGACCAAGTGTGACATGTGGTCCATGGGTGTTGTTTTGTATTTGTTGCTGACCGGCAAGCTTCCTTTTTCAGATGATCGAACAACATTGGATGTCCGTGAATGTTTCAAAAACGTAACTTTTGGAACCCTTGATCTGCAGGTAGACATCTCTTTCGAAGCCAAGGAGCTGATTCGCAACTTGCTTGAAAAGGAGCCTGAAAAGCGATGGTCGGCTCAGGTGGCACGAGGATGTCCTTGGATGCACTTTGAAAATAAAGAGCTTACAGTTAGCTCGATTGCTGTTGACGCCGCACGGTCAACAGTTGCAATCGACAGATACCGGTGCCCCTTGCAAGGAGCATCAGGGATTTGTCCGAAACGACGGAAACTCGCGTTTTCTGTGCTTTGACCCCTGTTACAGTTAATAACCACTATGCGTAGTACTAACATCTCCAATGCCGGCCTCAGTCTGGATGGTTCCAGCGGGCTTTCTTACGGTTCGAGGATCTTCCCCCTCATTTGTATAGTCTCGACATTATTAACGTCAACAATGCACTAGACGTCAGTTGCTTTTAATGTCGAGATAAACTTTGGATTGGAAGAATGGATTCTTGTTCGGACAAAACCGTGGTCAGAGATTCCAAGGATACTTTGGACTCGAGCCCGATAGCAAACCATTGGCATGAAGGAGGGCAGCATTATTGGTATCTATTTTGCCGGCCATGGCACCACTAATATAAATGGATGCTTGGATCGGTAGGATCGTCACAAAACCCCATGACCACCACGTTTGCCGTTTTTGCAATGCGGATATTGTTCTCGGTGGTAGCGGCGAAACTATCGGTAGCGGTAGAGGACGAATCGACACTAAAGATCTCCTGTATGGAGATATACAAGGTAATAAATCCCTCTTCGTCGGCAAAAATCAGAAGGTCCTTTTCCAACTCCCTGCGGCACGGGTACTCCCGGCCATAATCAAGAAAAGGTCATTCCTCCCACATTAACTTCGGCAGGAGTGAAACCATCTGTAGCATCAATATTAGGGAAGTTTGGGGATGGAGGCAGGATCGGTGGGAATAGCAAGGATTTCTTCTCGGCTCAAGGACCCTTGCGATGTCCCATGTGTGAAATGAGTCAAAAGATTGGGGGATTAGAGTCATGGTATCGATATATGTCGAATCCATACTCGTCCAACTAACAGAAAAAATCGTCTCGCCTGGAACACTGATCATTCGATGATATTCCACTCGACCGGAAGTGGTCGGCGCAAGAACGGTACAGTCCACCGATACGATATAGTCCATAAGGTCCCAGAGCGCCGCAAAGCCAACAATGAGCGACCTCACTGTCTCCATAACCTGGACCATTCGTTTCACTAATTCCATCCACTACTAGGCATGATGAAGCCGTGAAGCTTACTGCTTCACATGCCGAGGTGGCAGTAGCCAAACCGTCCCCTTCAAATTGATCCATATCGACGACGACAATGAACCAATCGAATCCAGTAGTAGCAGTAGTGGATTCCGCAAATTCATCACTGTAGGTTTGACCTGTGCCATATACGATGTTATGCTTGGCGTCGAAAAGCATTCCTCCAGCATTAGTTTTGATTATTCTGGAGCTGGATGTACCTTGGTCCCATACTGATAAACTTTAACAATCAGCCCCTTTCCAACATCGGGAATACCGATCCTGCTTGAAGGTCGGTCATTTTGATTTTTCTTCGGAGTTTCTTCGTTTCCTTTTCCAAGTTACAAAGGCAGTAGCATTGAAACGATGTGGAGCAGGCATGGAAAACTTGTGTCGAGATGATAACTTGACTGTGAATGGTTCATTGTTTGCTGTTATTCCTGAGAGTTGATCATAGGTGATGACCTTGAGAACTGAGACTCCTTGTGGCTTGCACCTCTTAATGAGCCAGATGGCACGACAGCAGACGAGTTGACGACGTTTACATGATCCTGGACCAATGACGTGTTTCGATTTTCCAAGCGGTCTCAAGTGCTGTTGTTTTGTGCCTTGTCCCATTCTTGAAGCCTGCGTGGTTGCAGCAAAAGCTGACGTGCGGAACGGTAGGGCACAGATTGCACGCGGTAACAAGCACGGTAGAGAAGGGACTTGGACTCGGAAGAGATATACCGGTAGTCAATCGCAGGAACAGGAAAGAATACAAGCAAAGAGTCTATCTACGAATTACATATGGAAGAGATAAGCTATCGTGAACGGACCCTGAGAGAAATACTGTGATAAGCAAATACTACCGGTAGCTAGGATGCATATGAATCTCCGGTCCTGGATTCCGTATGGAGACCTCGTACTATGTATCTGTACTTCAAGTACCACCCGTATTTCGCAGGGTCTTAGATAAATTTACGGATGACCGACCCACAGAGTTTTTGAGTACCGGGTCTTTTGCGTAGAAAGTCCCGTAGAGCATCCCGACCCAACAATGAGATGAGATGAAAGGAAGCAAGAGACACAACATTGTCGTTCAAACGTGCAATCATTGTCTTTCCAAGCTAAACCAGCAGTAGCCTACATAGCTTTTTAATAAATCTCCTTGCCTCCTTTGTTCTTTTCACCATGGTCTCCTGGTTTCGCTTGTACCACAATGACTGGCAGGACTTCTGTGGTGCTGAAAACACCCCCAACGGACACCCCATCACTACCGCTGCTCATGATGACTTTCTGACTGCCAAGAGCATGGATGAGGTCAGGAAGTGGACTAGGGACTATGGAGACATCCCAGGTGTGTTCCTCATTGCCCGCAACAAGGTTGGACGGGATGGGAAGCGCAAGATCGACGTGATTCACAATCTGAGCACGCTCCCACGCGACGAAGGGAGAGGAGACGACATCGTTGTGGGAATCCTACAGCTGGGAGGTAGTTGCCAGGTGAGCGGTGTTTTGCTGAAGGATCTGATTGCGGATTTGGGGCCTGTGGCTGCCAAAAGGTCTGGTACCCGTGGTGGTGGGACGGGCGGAGGAAAGGACTCCACTGCTTACGTTCCTTCATTGGAAAGTCTTATGGAGAAGCGTGATGGCTCCTTCGGGAGAGGCTTTGTGCCATCAGTTGGTGAGGACTGTAAGACAATCGAAGATATTGCAGGGCGCCCTAGTACCATCTTTATCCCCTTCTACATTTGGATTGTCATTTGTTCCGGAGAGATTCCTCCCCACCAAGAAGGCGAACCAAGTGGGGGTGAAGAAGACAACGAGCCAAGGGTAGGAACGGGCAGCAAGGAGGAAGAGGAGGAGATCCTGATTGATCAACCAAACAGCCCTCTGGCTTTGGCTAGGAGGTTGGGTAAGGTGATGAGCACCCTCAAGGAGGAGGATCCTGGGATGTTCAAAATCTACTATGGGGTGGCTCAGACCCTCCTGGACTTCCTCTGGGCTGCCAACAACAACTTCACCTCGGGGATCCGTTTGAGATCAACCGAAGGCGACCTGGATGCGATGAGGCACACCAAGGGTTGTATTCAGGAATTCCTTAAATTTGCAGAGGGAGGAATTCTCATCGATTCGGGCAAGCATCATCAGGAGGACCAAGAAGGAAGTAGGTCGCTACACCACAAGCATGACTCAGGGTTCCAAGTGGAGGAGCAGGAACTAGCAGCCAATGAGGATGAGCCCCCTTCCCAAGATCGGTCAAGGAGCCTACCACCCTCCACCAAGGGAGACATTGTCCGTCCACCAGGAAACCCCCCGGCAAGTATGACAGCAGAAACAACCAGCAAAGGGGACGGCCCCGAATGGATGAAGTCTTTCATGACAGGGCTGTCGGGGACCATGGCTGAGGTTGGGCTAGCAATCAGGGAGGCTGTACAGGTAAACAAATCAGCAAAGGAGAAGGAAGAAGATAAGAAACGGGCAACCTCAAAGTGGCTCCCCGATTCCATGTTTGTCATGAAAGCGCTCAGCGCAGAAAATGGATGGGCCACACCAGGCATTCCAGAGTTGACTCCATTTGCATCAAAACTCTTTGAAATGAAGCTTCTCCAGGCAATTCAATTTGTACGAGCCAAGGCAAAGGACGATGGCTGGTCAGGTTGCATCCTCAAGTCCGGGTTGAGCGACTTTCTAAAGAGAGGGCCAATTGCGGAAGATATCCATGAAGCGCCGTCTGGTTTCTCTGTCCTCTTCTTCCATCACTCCGCCTACTCCGAGGGCGATGATGAGTCACATTCAATGCAGGCGCTACGCGAGGCCTATGGGGATGGTGAAATGCCGGATGACCTTGTCAAGGCATTCAGTAAACTACACATCTTTGTCCCTACTTGCACATTCAGAGCTGGGGAGCAGATTAAAGCAGCTGTGCAATTCCTTGAGGCTGTATGTGGAGAGAAAACAATCGCCACAAGTGGGTACCGTCATGGAATGAAATTACTGGAGGAGCACCGCCGGCTCTTTGAGAGGGAGGCGGAAAAGGATAAGATGTTTCTGTTCAACTATCTGTATCTTTTGGATCGGATGTTTCAGAGATTCTGTCGAGAGGTCCGTGAGTGTCGAAATGAACAGGATCCAATTCTCACACTGGAGGAAATTCTCAAGGGAGACCGGTGGATGAAAGGCATGATAGATCAAGCAATGGAACCGCTCATTATTTATGGGAAGGAACTGGGACTCAGACCCCCTCTCAAACTTCAGGAACGATCCTCGCTATCGGGACTCATTGATATGAGCCAGATTGGGAGAGGGCCTCCCATCAAGCGACCCGCAGAGAATCAGGAGGGTGGTGGTAAGGCAGGTGGGAAGCAAGCAAGGAGGAAGTTGGGACCAGGGGAAGCGCACCCCGAATGGTGGTATGAGTTGAGCAGCGATGATCAGGTACAAGAGTGGGCGATCCCTCATGCAAAGAAATTTGGAGACTACTTTGGCCCTCATAAAAAGGATAATGTGGTAGGACTACCTTTTATCCAGCATCACAAGACCAAGCGGCCAGCTCCAATCTGTTTGAAGTATCAGCTTGGGAATGGGGTGAAATGCAAGAGAGGTGCGGACTGTGCCTTGGCCCACATCCGACCAAGAGATCTCTCGGGGGAGGAATACCAGCAGATCACAGAGCACTTGAAGAAAGTTTTTCGCCCGGGAAGCCAGTCTTGAGGATGCCCAGGACAGATAGGGGCGACAGCAACATCAACTGGTTTGTCTGTCCACCGGGATCCTTCAGTCGCCTTCAGAGTTGGGAAGATTCGAGCCATGCATTTGAGCTCAAGGATGGATCCTGGGGTAGTCAGGCCAGGGCGGGTCCTGGAGGCAAAAACAAAGTCTGAACAGCAGTTAACACTAGAATCTGGGCGACTAGAACCATTAATGTATCCATTGCGCTCGGAAAACAGAGTGGGTGAAGTTGGTCCCATTGCTCGGAGGAAAGCTTTCTCCAGTACTTCAGCCCGGGACAGGGCCCTCCTTTCGGATGAGCGAGGGAGGAGACTTGCCCACCAAGCGGCACCAAAACTAGCCCACCAAGCGGCACCAAAACTAGCCCACCAAGCGGCTCTAGTAATTGCCCACCAAGCGGCACCTCCAGCCCACCAAGCGGCACCACCAGCAAACCAGGAAGATCTTGTGTTCGTCGTCCCAGACAGGCTGTCACCCAGACCATTCATGACTAGCAGGGTTATTCGGGAGGAGCACACTCAGGAACTAAAACCACCTAGATCCGTGTTCTTGCCTAAGTCACTCCGAGAGGAAAATCTGTTGCAGTCAGAGACAGTGGTGCATGGCTGGTTGGAGAGCCCCGACCTCGAATCAAGCCTTCCACCTAAAGTTCACGGGTCCCAAAGGGACGAGAGGGGCCCTGAACCAGATCGAGTTCACGAGACAAATCCTATTCATGAGGGGAACACCGCTTCGATCGATTGGTTGGACGATGTCCCCACCAAGACACCGCGGGGCGATGCAGCGCTCGAAAGAGCCAGGTCAAGGAATGTGAAACGGTTGAGGGAGGCAACGGCAAATGATTGTCAGATTTTGAGTAAGTACCTACCTTCGGATACATCTGTCTTCTTCCCCTTCGGAATAGTCGGGCCCGATGATTACTATGAGCCCTCGCAGGGATGGGTCGAAAAGTTGCTCGAGGTGGCAAGAACAGATTGTACAGTACCAGGACCGCCTCGGATTCGGCTTGGAGCGGGCCAGGACGATCTTGACTACAACACTAGTTTCCTGGCCGACTGCGGTTGGGATTTGGAGGAGGTCTTCCGTCGTCACGCAGGGACCACAGTCGATCACGGATCAGAGTTCCGTCCGGTGGAGCAGCTTGGTCAAATTGTGGGTCAACATCCTGGATTTGCATATTTGAAGGCCATGCTAACAAAGGGTTTTGACTACAACCTTAAGCGGGAGTTGACAGAGCAGGAGAGAGAGTCAGAGTTGAAGGCCCAATTGGAGAGAGGCAACCACCGATCGGCCGTACAGAATATGGACGAGATCCGAGCACTCTTGAGCGGAGATGTTCGTAGGGGGTTTGTTCTACCTTTCAGGGCAGATGCCATTCTCAAGGTCAAAGGGCTACACTTGCAGCCTGGAGGGATGGTCCGACAGCTGAGTCTAAAGGCTGACGGTTCCAGACAGCCCAAGAGCAGATTCACCCACGATCTATCCTTCTCCATCACGGCGAATGATGCATCGGTGAATGCAAGAGTCGACATGTCAAAGCATCCCGAGATGGTGTATGGGTGGTGCTTACTTCGGGTGATACACTACATAGCGGCTCTGAGAGTCCGTCACCCGAGGGTGCAAATCTTCATCTCCAAATTTGACTACTCAGATGCCTACCGGCGCATCTCCCAGAGTCCACGAGCATCAGCAGCTTCTGTCATTCGCTTTGGGGATGTTGCCTATATTTGTTGGCGCATGGTCTTTGGAGGCTCCCCAAATCCAGCAGGATTCAGCGGGTTTTCCGAGATGCTAACCGATCTAGCCAACGAGATTGCGATGTCCAGATACTCCCCTGTGGACTACGCAAGTCCCACGGTCAAGGAGTCCCACCTAGAAGTTCGAGAGACCGAGGAAGGAGATGCAGAATTTGCCACAGCAATCATGCCGGCATTTGAAGTCCCAACGACCTCGGGAAGTTTTCGTGACTGCTTCATAGATGATATCATCGACTGCCACCTCGACACGGACGCAAACCGAAGGAGGTCAGCACACATCGTACAGATGGCAGTACACGTGATGAGCAGGCCCCATGCCGGTGATGACCTTGAATCAGTGCCCCGGAAACCACTCCTTGGACCGGACAAACTGGAGGCTGAGGGACGGAGTTCTGAACGGCAAATAGTGTTGGGGTGGGAGATCCGGACAAGGGACCTCAAGGTGGCCCTCCCTTACGACAAACATCTGGCTTGGAGAGAAGATTTGGTATCCATGATCCAGGCCGGGAGGGCAAGCCGGAAGGAACTGGAATCCATGGTCGGTCGGCTCAACCATGCCTCCTTTGTTATCCCGTTGAGTCGTCACTTCCTGAATGAGATTCGTAAGAAGTGCGAGAGGACGCCCGATCACCGCACGGCACGGCAAACTCTCAGGTTCAGTGAGCAGGAACTTGAGGACTTGAGACTCTGGCTTGATTTTCTAGACCAAGCGAGGAGAGGGATCTCTATCAATATCTTGACAGTACGTACACCGACCCGTATGGCCTGGTCAGATTCCTGTCCATTCGGATTGGGGGGTTACTCATTGCAAGGTGGGGCGTGGAGGATCAGAGTCCCACGCGAGTGCCCCTTCTACGGGGACGACACGGCAAACAATGTCCTCGAATTCTTGGGGATGGCCATCTCAGTTATGTTATTACTGAAGGAGGCAGCCGAGGACCAAGAAGACCACCCCTGCATCCTTGTGCTGGGGGACAATACATCAGCCATATCTTGGATATTCCGTTCGGGTCGCATCGCAAAAAATTCACGCTACTATCCAGCGGTGAAATTCATTGCAAGGACAATAGCATCTAGGGCTCTTGATGCTGGTGCCCAAATCTGTTCACAACATCTCGCCGGGGTGACAAACATAGTGGCAGATCTCCTCAGTTTTGAAGGGGACTGCCGAGGAACAACTAACCCAATCACAGTCGACTGTCCCCCCGATGATATACTAACCGGACGTGTTCACAAATTCTACTCGCAGGTCGTTCCAAGTGGTTTCAAAATTCACCGTCTTCCCGACGAAATAGAGTCCTTTGCTCTATCGGCCATGCAATTCGCAGCGAAATCCTGGATTCAAAAACCGAAGCAGCTTTCGAAAAAGGTGACAGGTATTGGCGACGATGGGAATGTTTCCTCCGTGAATGGGGCGTTTGTGATGACCCATTCCTCGATTCGGTTCCCAGCAACGAGGAGCGAGTGCTCCTGGCGAGAGGGTACGTATCCTATCATAGAGCCTTTGACTTCAACCCACAGGGAGAAGTTACTACAAAGCGTTCGAGGCCCATGGTATCGGCGACTCTTCGAGACGCCATTAGCAGTGTGGCATCGACGTTCCGGAAATGTGGAAGGTCCAGCCCCTTCCACGTCCAGAACGGAGTCCATGAGGCTGGATCGCTGCATCCAAGAATCCGACTAATGATTCGGGGGTACGAGAGAGAGGACCCACCACCAAAGCGACAGAAGGCCGTCACACCGGCCCTACTGCTCGATATGGTTGAGTACACTAAAGGGATCTCAGATTGGGCAAAGCACACGGCAGCTCTGATTGTGGGGGGATACTTCTTTGCAATGAGAGCATGCGAGTTTTGCTGTACAGAGGAACCAGGCCGGACAAGGAAGGTAACGCTCGGGGATGTTGTCTTCCGTGACAAGAACAGTCGAGTGGTGGACCAAGGAGATCATCAACTGGGGGAGAAAGCAATGTTTGTTACCATCTGTTTCAAGGACCAGAAAAACGGGACTAAGATGGAAAGACGATCCCAGAAGAAGACAGGACAAGAGGTTCTGTGCCCTGTGAGATCGTGGGCCCGTGTGGTGCAAAGGGTACGATCCCATTTCCAGACAGGCGACAATGATTCAATCCCAGTGTGTGCGTTTAAAGAAGGGCCGAGGGTGAAGGAGATCCGGTCATCCCAAGTACTCCAGTTACTTCGAGACTCGTGCAAGTTCCACGATGGAGAGAACCGTTACGGGATAAAGGCATCAGAGTTGGGGACACGCTCTATAAGATCTGGAGCAGCCATGGCTCTTGCCCTCCAGGGAGACACATCAGAAAACAAGATCATGATGCTGGGGAGATGGAAGAGCACGGCTTTCCTCAACTACATACGACCTCAAGTTTTGGAGTGGGCAGGAAATGCGGCACAGCAGATGTCGGAGACAAGCAGAGGATTCCTAGATTTAGGAAACTACCAACCAGAGGCCAAAACAAGCTCAAGACCCCTTCCAAACAGCCAGACAGGGGAAGAGATCCCTTCATTCACCCTTCCCCAGTCACATCAAAATGGTATTGGTTTGGAAGGGAGGGGGTCGCGTTGGATCTAAGCCAACCCGACCACTTTAGCCACTACAAGAACAAGCCAAAAAAGTGGTCCTCTGTGCTTAGTCTAGCTAGTCACAAGCAAGACTGAATCATTCACGCAGAGGAAGCGAGGGAAGAGTAAATAATCTTCGATGCGTAGGAACAGAGCATCGTTCATCTTCATTATATTGATTGTTGCACACGTGTGTACCGGTATTACAGCAGTTGTGTTATCCACAGAACAACCATCATGGCATCTTTGATTTGGGGCGTAATTTTTCTATTCTTGGTGCTAGAGCTCATTCTAACGATTGTCTTGGTCTTGCCAGTTCCCCGCAAAATCCGCAATGTCATTGCACGTGAAATTTTCAAATTCCATTTGGGGGATAAATTGTCCAAACCCGTCTTGTATATTGGCATTGCCTTGTCATTGGCCTTACTAGAAAGTTATATGGTCCATCGTCGGATCATAACAAGAATGGAACAAGAACACTTGGCCGATCTTGGCGCCGCTGCCGGACAGCATCATCATCAACACGAAGCCTTGTATCATCCGCATGATAAACAACGCAAATACATGGCCGAACGCAACATGTATTTGGCAGGATTTTCATTAACATTATTGTTTGTGATTGGTCGAATTACCAAATTAATGCAAGAAAGTGTCGAATTGGAAGAAGAGACGGAACGAGTAAAAAAGTTTGTCGAACAATCGAAAAAGGCCGAAGAGAAATTTGAGGTTACGGATAAAAAGGAGGATTAAACCACGAACCTCACAATCAATATACTCTCTGTCACCTAGAGTCTATGAGCTCCATATCCAGCACTTTGGGGTAAAGACCGTCATGGTTAATTTTGGGCTGTTTTTGTTTCTATTGTAATCTACCAACTTTTTTCGTCGGAACAGGATGGTGACTGTGGATGCCTACGACAAAGAGTATAAACAAAATCAAATTTGATACATTATCGTCTGACTTTGCTAGCCGACCCTTTACACAAAATGTCATTTGTGGTATACGCTTGTCTGATTCCTACCGGTAGTATAAAAAAAACATTATGGGTTTCTCGTGGCGCAGGTGTGTTCTCGTTACGACACCTTTTTCTTGTTGGGACTACCATTGCTACTGCTACTACTTGTACATGTAGTAGTACTGGCATGGCTGGAAGACTCCCCTTGATGCTCTCCTTTTTTATGCTCGGACAGATCATGTGCTTCACCTTTGGAAATCAAGACCCATCCCATTTGCAAAAACATGGTAAACCAAGCCAGGTGCAAGATAATTAACAATCCCACCAAGACAACAAAGAAGGGTTTGTAGTGCACGTAGTAAATAGGGTCCACGACACCACTTTGACAAACCAACCAACTTTCATAGAGGACGCTCTTGTAAATGACAAAGGGTAAAATGCCTAATCTTGTAAAGCACCAAACCAGAACCATGGCGGCAAAGCAGAGGGCGGTCGTCGTCTTCCACTTTAAGAAATTGGCAAGTTTGCTCAAATCGACTGGGACATCGGATATATCATGCACCAAAAACACCATACTTCCTACGCGAGTCATTCGGAAAAAGCTTGATCCGACAATCAAAACGTTGGTCACAATGTGGTGAATAAACATTTCTCGAAAGTCACCTCGCACCGTCTTACTCCAACCCAATCGATAGGGAAAAATACCCTTGGGGTTAGGATGCAATTCAAAACTCATTTCCAACAAGCTAACCAAGGCATCCGCATTGTAGGAGCACTGAAGTAGATAGTACCATGCCATGCCTGGTGCAATCTCTTGATGAGGATATTGTCGAAATAGGGAGGGTGTGCCACCAGTTTTCCACCACTCCTTGTCCCAAAAGTAATAAATTCCGACAATACTAATGCAGGAATGAAAGAATAAGCGAAAGACGTATTCGCCAAACTTGACAATACGAATTTCATTGCTCGTTTCCCAGGATGGCCCGTGCGTGTGACGAGCGGCCTTTCGACCCAATTCCGAAAAGAGTGGTAATAGAAATGCCTTGACTTGTCTCAAAATCATGACTAATAGAAACGATGTCAAGATGGCACTGGGAGTTGTCAAGTCGGCCAAACTGGTGGATGAGGTTTCAAATGCAAACTGATACAAACTGGCCACGGATGGAGTGGTGTTGGACGCCTGGAGGAAGTCGTCATAGGTCATGAGCTTGGGCATCAACGCAGTTAGAGGACCGAGGCGATACTCTTCGGAGAACCAAGCACCTGACATAGTCATGTCGCTGGGCAACCACCGACGCCAATGTCCACAACCCAATGGATCACAAAGTGTGTCGACAGCATTGTAAACCCATGTCACCGGGGCCGGAGGGTACCCTGACAAATCGATACCGCTCATGGATATTATTCGATTTAATTCAAGTGACAGTGATGTACTAGTAAAGTGACTGTGAATGATATGTTTGTTTTGATGGGTAATAGCAACAGGCCTGTGGTCGGACCAAGTTGTGCAAGTTCTACCGGTACTCCTGCGTTGCATGGGCCTGGTCTTTTGGGGACAGTCGTGGTTGTTCACTTCCACTCTGCAATGCTGCTTGTTCCGCGCCGGCATGATATCCTCGCAACCTACGGTACCATGTTGAGTCGCCGGCCGCTTCCGGAAATTTTGAATCGGACCGGGTGCTTTTCCGACACGTTAGACCAAACTGGATTGACATACCAATGATGATTTTTGAGTCGGCAAATTCCTCGTCACAGCCAACCGTATTACCTCGTACGGGTCCTACGTGGAGTCCACACACCACTGGAATTCTCCTTGTCACCTGTCATCGGTTCTTGTACTTACTGTTAGTACAAGAGACACGTATGCCTGTCCCATCGTACCATGGTACATGGGACGTGTACCAGGCGTACAGACTGTACTATCTTTCTACTTCAATTGACAATTCCGGGCGGAAGGGCAGAGCGACCGATCGAAGTGAATACGGACACATGTCAGGCACATAACAAGACCAACGTCCTGGGTTCAAGGAGCATATATGAAGGCCCGTCGCGGGAAACGGAATCGCGAAAACGTGTGAAATGCAAGTGACTGTCTATCACTCCTGCAAAACAAACGCAACAATCCAAATAAACAACCGTCGACGAGAAAAGCAACAGTACACCTAAACAACCAAGAAAAACTTTTCTCAACCACCACTAAGGGGATGAAATCGACGCACCACTTGCAATCCGGACAATTCCCGAAGCTCAAACGATTCCGAGTGCAGATGGCCAGAAGTAACCTGGAGGATTGTGGGATGTTGTTGATGTTGACTTGAGAGATACAAAGATCGCGGATTTCGAATCTCCTGTTTTTGTTCTGACAGTGAATGATGAAAAATGTACCGCCTCAACTCCTCTCACAATTCACGAGTTTGAGATATCGTCAAAGCCAGTAACAACATGAAGCTTATCATCGCCTCCTCCCTCATCGCTGCTGCCGCCGCCTTTGCCCCTGTGGCCCAAAAGGCTTCCTCCACCGCCCTTTTCTCCTACGAGAACGAGCTTGGAGTTGTTGCCCCCACTGGCTTCTTCGGTAAGAAAATTTTATTTGCTTCGCTTTGCAAAAAATTGCCCAAATTCTTTTTTCTGCGGCGCCTGCTCACGATTGCTTTACTTGCTTATTTCAACATCAGATCCCCTTGGCTTGTCCGCCAACATTGACCAAGAGACTTTCGATGCCTACCGCGCCTCTGAGGTCAAGCACGGACGTGTTTGCATGCTTGGTGTTATCGGATACGTCACCCAAGAAGTTTTCCGTTTCCCCGGAGAGATCGCCCCTGGCCTCAAGTTCGCCGATGTCCCCAACGGTATTGCCGCCATCTCTGCCGTCCCTGCCCTTGGATGGATGCAAATCTTCTTCCTCATCGGAGCCGTCGATTACTATGGCTTCCTTGGAAGCTTCGACTCGGGCAAGAACGCCTTTGGAAAGGACGACATTGAGGAACTCCAGCTCAACGAATTGCAAAACGGACGTCTTGCCATGCTTGCCTTCCTTGAGCTCTTGCGTCACGACTCCCAAAACTTGGTCCAACCTGGATTCGATGGCTTGGACCACTTGATCACCGGTCTTCCCTTCTTGTACGAGTAAGCGATGATCCATCGTCCCAGCGCCGACCCACTGGAGATTTTTGCTTCCGCTATCCCCTGCAATCTTGGCCCGAGAGTTACGTCTTCCGATTTTTAGTGGAGTAGTATAATCTTGAGTAGCCTTCCATGTGCGTCAATCTGCTAGCAGTACCTGGTACTATTTCTAGAACTCTTTGAGTACCCCCTTTCGACTCACCCGTACCAAGACGATGGGTTTGGATCATGCCACCACGACCCTGGCAGTGGTCTAACTCCAAGTATCAGGTTCGATGGGAGATTGCAGCTGACGAAAATACCAATAAACTGAACGTTCGAGAAATGATGAGACTTGTTCGCTGCTACACCAAAATGAGTACCGTTAGCTTCTCGGATAGTTATAAAAGCAACCGAAGCAGCGAAAGCACCTCAAACAAGAACAAAATGAATTGATCCCTCAAACTTTATAAGTTGTCTCAGCCATTTCTACATAGTACACTGTCAATAGCGATAGCAAAGAATGCCCTGTTCTTACAGAGTTACATTGACTGTAATTACAATACTTCTTGTTCGGGACTACCTGTACCTGGTACTTGTAGCTGGTAATGCGGTACTAGCTACCATCGGTATACGGTCGTTTTTCTAAACTCCAAGTGCCCATGGATTCCCGGAACTTTTTCATGAGAATCTGCTTTTCCGACACATTAGACCCAAAAGTGTTGTTCCCGGGGACCCGGGATTGCCGGAAGTCGAAGAATAGATGATGATGACGTCGGCATGTTTGTCACCGCCAATCGTACATACATGCACCAGTACCCAATACGTGTGGACTTTTCCACACGTCGCAACTTGTTTTTGTTCTCCACCCACCACGGGAATTCACTCAAGTACAATCACAGTCACCTGCCGTCATCGGTTGGAATACTTGTACCATCGTCCTTCCTCTTGGGAACTACACAAGTGTATTTGTTCTTCTGGAGTGTTTACGCCTATACATTTATATTGGAACCATGAAAGTATTCCCCATTTTCATTGCCACCGCAACTATTCCAATTGCATCGAGTTTTACGGTGGTCCAACGTCAGGCACGAACAGCAACGACAAACCCATCTTCATCACGTCGTTTTGATACTATTGTTTCACCTTTTGATCAATCCAATAATAATCAGGATGATTCATCAAAAGATCAACAAGCAGCTGTGGCAACTCTTCCCAACATGTCCGATAAAGAACCATTGGATTTGACATGGGATAATGTCGAGTTGGTATTAGATGAAATGCGTCCCTATTTGATTCAAGATGGTGGCAATGTCGCCATTACCGATATTGATGGACCCGTCGTCTTGTTGGAATTGCAAGGTGCCTGTGGAACTTGTCCATCTTCTACGGTATGTCTAGACGCATTTCTCTTATATTGGTTTCTTTCTTCGTTGATTTGTGTGCCGTTGCGAATGATACCTTGTCCATGACAGGATGACATCTTTCCCTGTATATTTTCTCACATTTTACATTTTCGAAATTTTGTTTTTTTCCCTATTTTAGCAAACATTGAAAATGGGTTTGGAACGAGGATTAAAAGAACGTATTCCAGAAATTCAAGAAGTAATTCAGAGTCTGCCTTCAGGACCACCCTTGGAAGATGATCAAGTGAATATTGTATTGGATGGTGTTCGACCCTTTTTGCAAGTAGCGGGTGGAAGTATTGATATTGATCGGCTTGAAGGGGTTGGTGGATTACAACCTACTATTTGGTTACAAATGAAGGGATCCAGTGCAAGTCTCAACTCGGTCAAATTGGAAATTGCGCAACGTCTTCAACGACATTTTATGATGCCAGGTCTACGTGTGGAATGGAAGTGAGACAAACGTCCCCCAACGAAAGTAACGAATAGACTCCAGCAACACAAAACCAAACCCAAAAACAACCACAACAATAACTTCTAGATACAATGGCACCAGGAAAAGGTGTTGGTCATATTAGACCCATCAAAGTTGCTTTTTGCTTTTTTCACCATTGATGCAAGTAGAGTGGCCGGAATAGAGTACCAGTATTCTCCTCATAACTCACCGTTGCATCATTAAGGAAACCTCCTTGCACGAATTTGGAGCAAGTCTCGATACCCTATTGGTAATCTTCTCGGAACAAAATATCTTGGGGTTTCGTCCCGGAAGGCATTTCTTCTGCCCGGGGCATGGGTGTAGTGACTGTGTACCGGTACATATCTCCAATCTTATTCGACGGCGCATCGCATAGTTGCACTCGGCAGGGACAGAAATCTTGTGGTTGTTTGCGACAACAACCGCAACAACAACATATTGTAGAACTTTTCTATATCCAAAAGTGAGCAGGAACGCCTTGTTGTCGTAAACCATGGAATAATTCAAAAGTATCGCGGAGACTGCCCTGCATAGCCGATCGCCAGATTCGTGCCATTTCCTTCATGTGGACATGATGTTCAAAGTAGAATTGATCCACTAGTTTGGCCAGACTTGGGTCCTGCAATAATTGTCGGGCCAAGGGAAGTTCAATTTCGGCGGTATCAATATCTAATTTGATAACGACAAAGTCATCTTCCGTAAATTTCCGTAGAATAGAATGCAAGGGATTCAATTTCCCGTCCTTTTCACTTTGTACCCCAGTATTGATCCAATGATACGAACTCATGTATTCTTCTGGCAAAAGATTCTGATAGACTTGGTCGGGACTGGTAAATTTAGCCTCAAAACCATAGATATGATCGAATTGTATCCCAAACTGTTTATAGATGCGTAGTAGATATAGGATTGGATTCTCCTTGACGTGGAGCAATTGATTCTTTTGATCCGTGTGAAAGGATAATGAGGCACCCATATCAATCAAGACGGTGGTCGACGTGGGTTTGATTTTGTAGCACATGGCCTCAAAGTCATGCACCATATAATTCATATTCATTAAAAATTGTCGATTGGAACAAAAGCGAGGATGACGCATGGGGGTTGTCAATGGCTCGACGTAGCCTGATGACGAGAGAGATAACTGTCCACTTGCGGCAAAAAATTCCTTGATACCTCCGGGACTCAATCGAACTTGATCACAAACTGTACTAAGGGATGTATTTCGTTTCAATTCTCTCAAATCGAATGGAATGCCTGGAAAGTTTCGTACTACCTTTTGATACGTATCAAGATCCTTGAGATATTGTTGTAGATCCTTGAAGAGTGGATGTGATGGGTTATTCCATATAATGCATCCCTGGGGATTATTCTCATCGTACCAGCCCAGATCTTGCAGGTGGTCCATAATATATTTTTCCACAGGTGCTGGGATGTACTCTTGCTTGGGACTGGTTGCTCGGCCAAACGACGAGAAGTCCATGGACCGAATCGATTGATGCTGTTGGCCATCATTCCAGGAACTTGAAGTAGTGCTTCTTGTCGACACGACCATGGAGTGCCAAAGTATTACCACAGAGATCAACGGAATGAAAATCAAAACATACAAGACCACTGGAATCTTTCGAATCCGCAGCAACCGAGGATATTGGATACGATTTCCAATCATTTTTTTGAAATATCGTCACTGCCCGCCCGCCAGGGAACGTTCTTCCAACCCACAATTGGTTAAAGGGCTGATTCAATTCAACACCTTACTTCTTTATTGATCATTCTCGGATCAAGCAATGAGCATTTCAATTAGCGTTCCCGTTCCTGATATGACAGTTGACATTCAAAGTCAGTGCTGTCGACTGCAAAAGCGCACCCGTCAAATCATGGGAAGCATAGTCGCCCATTTTTGTAATCCTGCTGGAGTCATTTTGACACCAAAAATTAGTACGCGTTTCGCGAGAGACTTCCGGTAATGTACTCTGGACGGTTGCACTGCTGATGATTGTAGCTGGTTCTAGCAATCTATTTCCTATCAGCTCCACAACAAACAAGCACACACAAGTAAAATACAAGATGGGTGTCGAAAAAACAGTCTTGCGTGAAGGGGATGGAACCAACTTTCCCAAAAAGGGAGATAAATTGACCATGCATTATCTTGGGACACTCGCATCGAATGGGAAGAAATTTGATTCGTCCTATGATCGTGGCAAACCCTTTCAATTCAAAATTGGTCGTGGAGAAGTCATTCAGGGTTGGGACGAAGGAGGTATGGGATACCAAGCACCATTTTCTTTTTTGTGTGCTTGTCATTTTGTAAATGAAAAACGAGATGGAATCTTGGATTGTTTGCCTTTTTTGCGCTCACATGTGTGGTGTCTTTTGCTGTTGTCTTACTTTTGTTCCTGACGTGGAAACCATGGATGAAATCTCGCTCGATCACGTATAGTAATCAAAATGAGTTTGGGCGAAAAGGCAAAATTGAATATATCAAGTGACTACGGCTATGGAAGGGACGGGGCTGGAGATGTTATTCCACCGAACGCAGACCTTGTTTTTGAAGTCGAGCTTCTACAGATTGGAGACATGAAAGCCAACATTCCTTCCGAAGGAGGAGCTGGATGCTGTATCATTTTATAGATGGAAGGGAAATGTTGTCTGTAAACTGAAAGGCTCATTTAGCGCACAATGGTCCGACGGTGGTTGGACACTTTCTGTAGAAATTAATGGAAACGTGGATTCGACGGACCATTTCGTCGATATGCCATTCACATTACGTTCCAACAACAAGATACAACTGCAAGCCAAGAGTTTCCTATATTATGCCGGTGCCATAGGTGCTGTTGGCTGGGGATTCAAGACTATTTCGTCACCAGTCGACTCTTCTCGTAGTCTTCTAACGAGAGAACTCCAACTTCCGATGATGGAACGATGCGAACGAAATACTTGACCGCGCTCGCGGACAAGATTCCCATCCATGTGTCATATGTGCTGAAGTCTCGTTCTTCCTTTTTGCGATCAGTCCTTGAACCTTCAACAGCATTACGTTCGTTCGCCACTGTGTCATCGACTTGGTCCGCTCCTGGTCCTTGATTCTTTTCGTCAGGAGTAACTGGTTCCTCTTCTTCTTCGTCCTCATCCTCGTCGTCCCCGCCTTTTATTTCAAAACCAGCCTGACCAGTTATTTCATCTGGGTCTGCCGATTCGCCACCAGTCACGGTTTCGACTTCATCATCTTCGTCCGGATTGTCTTGTTCGCCTTCTACTTCTTCTTCGTCCTCCTCTTCTTCGTCGTCGGCATCTGCAGTTTCATCCACGTATTGCCCTTCTTCTTTTTCCTCTTCATTCTTGTCTCTCTTCTCTCCTTCCACAGCGTCGACATTTCCCGCTACATTCTCAATTTGCTCATTGCCCTTGGTTTCACCTTCTTCGGTACCATCTTTACCATCGGATGCTTCCTCCTCTTGTTGCTGAAGGCGTCGTTTCATTCCTTGGCCTTCTGGAATAGTGACAACATTTTCGTCGATCCACCACGGTTTTTCAGCGATAACTCGACTCCACAAATCGTGTAATCCAAGAACAAATTCCAAAGCGGACCGATCTGTATCAACGTTCCACTGCACAACTTCACCCAGGACATCACATCGAAACAATCGAGAATCGTCGGATTGTAACGTATGGACCATCCATCGTGAGTCCAACATCGGAGCAAAGTCGTCGCCAAGAAATTTATCCGAGACAGCAATGCGAATCATCCGATACGCAGAATTTTGAACAAGAGTCTTGGTAGACGGTAGTACTTGTTTCTTTGGCACAAAGTTATCTTGCTCTTGAGCGAAGAAGTCTTTGGACTTTCCTCTACCAATGAGCATGGCCGTGGCACATTCGATTCCGGGGTGGTGGGGTTGCATGGAGGCTTCTTGAAGCAACTTTGGAATACTGTCCAAGAGAATATCTGGGTCAACATAAATAGCTCTTTTTACAGCTGGACCAAAGAAAAGACCCGGGGAAAGCTTCGGAAGTACATTCAAAATATTGTTGTCGTCCATGGGGAAGGGTTGTTGGACGATTGGTATGAGAATCCACTTTCCAGATTTCAATGGATTGGAACGACCATTGCCCATCCATGCCGCCATAGAACGTGAAGCCTGAAGGGATTGGACGAGCGGACTCATTTCTGAGACAAAGGCGATATTACATGTGCCATCAAGGAATGATTTAGATGTGCTCTGAAGTTTGACATGAGCAGACGGAATCGCTTCTAACGTTGGGTCCAGGGCGACGGTGTACAAGACTGTCGTGCATTTGGAGGTCAATGCTTGGGTCCAGCCCACGATTTCGTCATAAAACGACGGGGTGCATTGAGATTCATGAGAACACTCGGATGCACAGGGGAAAACGGGTGTTGCCTTCAGGCATTCTGTGTCGGTAGGTTCACAACTGACAATTCCTTGATTGGCAACATAGTCTGTCTTTGAATTCTTTTTACTTTGACTGGTCCCATATGGGTATGCTCGATCAAAGTGCCAAGCTAATAGCTTGACGACTCCATCCTGGAGGGACACACGAGGCCTGTATCCCAGAATTTGCTCTGCTCGCTTAGTAGATGCAAAGGCGACAGTTTTAGGTTGCGGTGATGAGTCTTCGATAGGTTCGACAACATCATTTGGAAAGTAACTTCTCATGATCGTTGCAACTTCCGACAATGACGCTCCCTTTCCAGTAGCAACATTCATGACGAGTGGATGGGGTTGTTCTGGTCGAAATTGCATTGCCGTCATGACAGCATCGATAGCATCATCAATGTAGACAAAGTCTTGAATAGATTCCCAGTGGGGATGAGACGCTGGAAGTTGGCCAGCCACTGCTCGTTCTGCCATCTCGAACATGGGAGATCCAGGAACACTCCAAGGTCCGTACACGGAAAAGAAGCGCAACCCGACACTGTAGATTCCGTGTTCATCAAAGTATAGCTTGGCTAATGTTTCATCGATAAGTTTGGAAGCTCCTCGCAAGGAGCTTGGTGTGGAAAGGGTTTGTGTTTCGGAAAGTGGATTAATGTTGGAGTCACTTGCGTAGGGATAGACTTCGTAGGAACTCGCATAAGAAAAATGAGGTACGAATGCCCCCGCTTGTTTTAGTTTGAGAAGTTGTTCCAACAACGCTTCAATCATCCCAGCTTTAGGTACATCCTTTTCTCTTGGAACAGCTTGTAACGCCGAGTGAGGGAACGGGTCGGCCAGATGAACTAAAGAATCAATGGAGACAAATGCCGACGACAGGCGACGTTAGAGTGTGTTGAGAAGGTTCATTCCCCTCGTGATAGCGGCAACAGCAACAAATGAAAGTATTGGAATAGACTCACCGACATGAGTAATATCTGGATTCTCTCTAAAAATATGATCCAAGACTGGCACTTCCCCCATGTCAAAATATTCTGGAATCATGGGTCGGAAATCCACACGATAAAATCGTCCCTTGGGTCCCAGTGTTTGTAGGACATGAAAGGCTCGTTGACGTTGAAATTCAAACAAAGCCAATTCTTCTTGTGTCGATGGATGATCTCCCATTCGATCTACACAAAGTATGCGCTTGGGTGAATAGGTGCGATGAAGGGCCAATGCTAGTTCACTCCCAATAAATCCTGCCGCTCCTGTGATGAGCACGACACTGGTTTCGTCCAAGTAATCGATGGGGTCGCCATTGGGCTTGGTGGACGATAAGGCAGTCCTAGAAACGACCAGTAAAGCCAATACAAGTGAAAGAAGGTGGTGTTGGAAGAATATCATTGTCGTGCTTTGTTTGGTAGGAGCATTCCTTGTTTTGATTGTTTGTGATTTTGGAATGGCAGGTCGTCTGCCGGTCCCGTTGAACGTTGAGTCACGGTACCTTTTCTCCTCCAGGCAAATTTTCCCCAGCACCCGTGGGAATGAGAGGCCACGTTTGTAGTTACGGTTATTCAATTATTGAAACGCTCTTCAAACGTCCACGACGAGGATGATATGGAGGCTCTTGGTGTACAGATAACTGTAAATAACGCTCCAACAACAAAAGCTGGACCTTGGGCCAAAGTCAAACCGGCAGAACTCAAATTTTTTTAAAATACATCATATAATCCAACAAGCACATGGATGAATTGCTGTACCACCATGGCCCAAGTCCCAGGTGCAAGGAAGCGACGGAGATCCACCCCATGCTCTACGAGATTCAGTTGTTTGTTTATTTGTGTTATCTTGGTACGATCCGTATGGCAATCCATAGTCATCACCAACGGACCTGCCTTTCTCGCCGACTCGACACTTCCTCGTTATCTGGCCGTTTCCACGACACGACTGTCAAGGCAATCCAGAATCAAGCGTCCTCATGGAACCAAAGGTCACTATGAGTGGGCATCATGGAAGCAAATTTTTTCCGACAAGGAACCGCAACGTCCTCGACGCACCGTCGACACAGAAATCCCGCCCAATGACGAGACCTACTGGAAACAGCTATGTCGTGGTGGGGATTCCACCAAACTGTCATCCAAGTCAAGAATCCTCATTTCTGGCATTGCTACACATACACTTGCTGCCGAGCTGGCTTTGGTGCTTGTCAATGAGTGTCAGGTGCGAAAAATTGTCGGTCTCAAGGCGCAATATGCACATGATGTGCCGATGAATGAAAGGATTGAGTTCTTGTTCCAACGAATACCACAATTTCAATTCATCCATCACAATGGTTTGGTTTCACAAGAGAGATTCCATGAAATCATTGCCTCGGTTCGACCGACACATGTCGTTCACTTTGAACCATCCACATTTTCTTCACCTGAGGCTTTGGCAACGATGCCTCCGTACATGCAAATCAGGGAAAGCCTTGAGGCCGTCGAACGACTCACTCGAGCAATTGTGCATTACCAAACTGAAGACAGGCGGATACGGTTTGTATTCGTATCGACTCCAGCACAGCCTGTAAGTCTACTCCACACTGGTACTCTGGAATCGGTGTTGCCTTCTCTGCTGCGAACCTTTCGCAAGCTCTTCCATCTAGATGCCGTACATTTGAGGCTTCCCTACATCTATGGTCCGTTCCCTGAGAGTGCCTTAAATCCCAAACCTTTCCTACCTGAATACAACGATACATTTGAGCTCTCATCCAAAACAAAATTAGTTCACATCAGCGATAGTTTGGAATTGCTCATTGCGACAATGTCCGCAGAAGAACACCCAACCACCAGGTTGCCTCGAATTCAAGTACCCAAATCTTCCATTCACAAGGCCCAAGAAATTGTTAACATGTTTCATAACTCAACGGATGTTGGGCATGAGAAAGTGGTCAATGACAGGACAAAAGCCCTAGTCTCTTGGTACCATCACAACACTTTTCCGTTCGAAGATGTAAATAATGTTCATTCCAATTCTTCCAAGTTCTTGTTTCGCAAGGTACTGTCGACGACCAACCGACGTATGGCTGCAGGACAAACCACCGGTATCTCTATGCTTCAACGACGACATCACACTCTCTTTCCATGCGAGTCCGAATGTGCCACCCACACATTCTGTCAAGAAGAGTCCGTATGGACTAGCATACTGCCCATATCTCAAAACGTTACTCAAGATTGTCGATTGGTCTTGTATACTACCAATTTTTCCAACGCAATGAAAGATCTGCCGACAATTTGGGAAAAAGAAAATGTGCAAGGGAACTGGCCTAGAAATGTCTTGTGTCAAGTAGCCTTTGTCTCTGGAAAGAGTAAATTGGTGAAATCTATGGTAGGGAAAGTCAGTCGAGAGGAAAAGGCTGATATGAATGGAAAATTGCAACATAACAAATGGACCCTTATTTGGCTCCCCGATGACGATGAGACATCGTTGAGTGAGGCAGCCTACTTGTTGCCCAAACTATCTCCTCGAGCATTGTTTACACGCAATATCACGAAAGGAATGTATATTGAACCTCGAGCTGGCACTACCTTTCCTCCCCTTCATATCATTTGGTACCTATTGGCCAAGAAAATGGATGCTAAGCAAGTCAGGGATCCCTATAGGCGACATGGAAAACAATTTGCGGCGGCACCGTCACGACATGTAGTCCTCTCGACTCGAGATCTAGGAGTATCTCAGACTTTGATTCAAGAGAGGGCCATGACGACCATTGCTTCCACTTTACTCAAGGCCAAAAGATATCCGTCGGATCGAGATTTGCCAACACGACAGTTGGAATATTATGATTTTGTCAAGTCACGGATTGAATTTAACATTCCGGACAGTGTCATTTTGCTTCACAATCTAGAAGTGGATCGAGCTCGACGTTTGCGGTGTGAATGGTACGAGGAACACATCTTCTGGTCATCAGCTGGCCAATTCAATCGCCATTTGGAAGACTTGAGTTTGGGTTATGTCCTCGGCCGATGGATGGCCGAACAACGGTTAGAGTCCCATGAAGAATATTCGAAAGAATGGGGCCTACGCATTGTGGATACAGCCAAGGGTGATCGATTAACGACGGACGTTCCTTTGGAACTTCAACCAAGTCAGTACTTTGTAAAATTTGATTTTTGAGAACCAATATCTATGTAACACTACTGATCATCATATCGTTAGTATGATACGCTAGTAGTATATTTAATTGATATATCATTTGTGTGCTTTGTAAACGTTTTGGCGTTTTGGTATTGGCTACTGATGATCTGAAAAGACCAGCTGTTTTTGGTCGCACACCCTTTGATCCATACGACTCTTCGAGCCAGATCTAGATCGGGGCTTCGCATCATCCGCCATTGCACATCCTATCATTGCCCTTCTACTACCGCAATCATTTCCTTGTCCGCAGGTTACCAACCCTCCTTCTTCCTTGGCCTTGTGGTAATTGTGATTGTGGTTATAGTTATAGTATTTTGTTATCCTTTGGATTTGTCGCATCAGCATCATGGTCGCATGGTTTGCAATTACCTTACCTATTGTCGCTGTGGGAGTGGCCATTCAAACCAACAAAGATCGATTGAATCGATTCCTCATGGGCTTCTTTCGAGATTTGGGACGAGTCAAAGCCTATCGACGGCGACATCAAGGGAATCAATTGGCGCTAATGACGGTTCTCATGAAGCAAGAAGATCCCTTGCTTGGAGTTAATTTTGACGAAGAGCCCGACAATGTTCCCACTTATACTCTCGGCGAACTGTGGGAATATGGTCAGGACAATGAAGAAGAACGATTATTACTAAGTGTCTTTGGTCGAATCTACGATGTGACGGCCGGATCTCGATTTTATGGACCCCAGGCCCGGTATCACATGTTTCCGGGTCGGGATGTGACATATGCTCTTGGTACAGGTTGTAAAACGGAAGAGTGTTTGGAACGATCCGCCGAAGAATTACAAGACAAGGAAATGGAAGAGGCCAAGCGATGGTTGTCGTTTTTCCAATTGCATGATCAATATGCCTATGTCGGCAAACTAGAAAATAATCCCATGGAAGCCATGATGGAACAATGGATTGAAGAAGCAATAGTGAAACATCAGCAAACTGGAGAAAAAGTGGAAATGCCAAAAGTATTCTAATTGTTATCAGTAGTAACTACAAGTAGAAAACAGAAGGATATCTTTGTTCACACCACTAACAACGACAAGGGAACTTTTGACAAGATCGACCTGAATCGTTCGGGTCGATTGGCCATTGGTCCGAGTCGGTCAAGTCGGCGACAGGGTCATAGACCCGAAATCCAACATGATTCTTGGAGAGAGACTTTCGCGTTCCCTCCGAAACGAGACAATACTGCACTTTCTGTTGCTATCATTATCCACGACACATCGTTTGTCCGATCGGGCAACGACTTGCTGCAAACAATACATATAGTGTGACTGTGTGAGAGAAAAAGTCCTACGTTAGTCATTCTATATTTAGCACTCGAAAAAGAAACGAAGCCATGATGAGATCTTTTTTGCTATGTTGTTTGTTGTGGGGGCCCATGTTGGTGTGGGCTGCCTATGACTGGGATTGTAATCTGTATTGTTACAATGATGGAGAATGTCGACATGGCAAGGGTAAATTTGGTACCTATGCCGATACGGATGGTGAAAAAACGGACGAGGCCCTGCCCTGGGAGCGTCCCTCCAATCCAGGTTTTGGCATGTATTGCGGTTGTCCCGTCGGTTATACCGGTTTGCAATGTGAAATTGCCATGAATGTTTGTGATGAAAATGAAAATAACTGCTACAATGGCAAGGCTTGTGCGAGAGAAACGGCTTCTGATGGGACAATATGGTGGCGTTGTGAATGTGATGCATCCAAGAGTGTCTTGACGGCCAGTTATGCCAAGAAATATTGTGAACATGTGGCAACGGTATTTTGTGACAGTAACAAAAAGTCGTATTGTACCAATGGTGGCAAATGTAAGGAAAAGGATCATGAAGGACAAACGTAAGTAGAAAATGGATATGGGTGTGTCAATGGATCACAGATCGCATCTCACCCCTACCCCTTTGTTGTTGTTGATATTGTTGCTTTTTGCTTTGGCGGTATAGTAAAGTGGGATGTCTTTGTTTGGAAGGTTTTGAAGGAACCCATTGTGAAATTAATAATGTCAAGAATCCTTTGACATTGAGTGATTTGGCCAACAAGGCTACCAGCAATGCCAGTGCCGGGATGATTGTTGGAATAGTTTTGGGGGTGATGGCGTGTCTGGTGGGTGCCTATTTCTTGCGAGAGAAGAAGGAAAAGAAAAGACTCCGTCGAAAGCAACGTTTGGAAAATGCTGGTATCCAAACGGTATCCCTATCCAATTCCAAATTTCCATCCTTTCGTGTCCAACAAGAAGAGGCCGAAGTCATCTAAGTTTTGGTGTGTGTGGCATGGGGCGATAGAGTAATGACAAAAGTAAAGAATAGTACTAGCAGTCGGTGTAGTATTTATTGCAATGGTAGTCGTAGATAGAGATATAATGCATGAATGTTCAAGCCCTGGGTCATGAAGTCGGGATTCGTTCCTTTGTCACAAAGATGAGATGACCCTCTGGATGGTGCCATAAGTAATAATTTGGCTCGTCGCCCAACACGAACAAAAACTACTAACGGTTCATTCAACAGATGTGCTAACAAGCGACTACCAGTAATGGATCAGACAATAAACTTCTTCGTTAGGTTTTCATGGTCGACAAACAAGCAGAATGTTGCTGGTGAAAAAGTGAGCTAGTGCTCACGAATAAGAGTGCAAATGTTGTGGCCAAAAATGGGTGGTATTTCACGGTTGTTACTATTAACAACACGCAGCAGGAAAGTAACGAGATTTCCCCCATTTGTAGCCATCGAGTCGATGTTCGGCGTAGGCATGATAATCAAAATCAATCACCGCACCTTCGTTTTTCTTCACCACACTCCATGCGGCCCATCCCAAGTGAGACAAGAGTGTAAAACGTCCAATCTCTTGACGCAGCGTGTCAAACACTCCGTCTTCCTTCAACAAGTCGGGTTGACACCGTTCTAGGTACGCTTTCAAAAACTTGTTTTGGACATTATCGGAAGGAAATTCTTCTTCAAAGTCAGCACAAATATTATTCATTTCACAATGTTCACAAAAAGTATTGGCAATATCTGCCGCACGTTGGTTCCAACCGGCATACTCAAAGTCGATGAGGCGTATGCGTCCAGGATGGTTCGAGCTGGTGTCTTTCAGAATGTTCAAAGACTGACAGTCCATGTGTGTTAGAACAACTTCTCGAATGAATTCGAGTGCCTTGCTTCCCGATCTTTCCGTTAAAAGCTGTCGCTTCAACCACGTCCATTCTCGTGCAATGAACTGCGCCATTTCTGTTGAAGCGCCAGTGGAACATAGAATGGTCTTGACCCAATGATCAACAGTTTCAAACCGGGAGGGGATATCTGGCTTGGACAAAACACGAGTCGGGGCTACGAGGGAATGAAAGTCTGCCATGGCTTGTGCAATATATGGCCCGTATGGAACCATTTCTTGGTACGTGAGTGGTTGCACGTGAGGGTAAAGTTCTTCTACCCGTCCGTTCTGGAAGCGCCCGTAGAAGATTGGCGCCATGTATTGGCGACTCAACCAAGCTACAAGTTGGCTTTCCTTTTCTCGGTCAACCATGGACACAGCATCATCAGGATGAATTCGAACCAAAACCATGTCGGCAACAACAAATAGTTCATTGGACAAACCCCCCGTAAGGGGCTTCACAGACAAGGTCGACTCGCATGGCTTGTCATCAACAGCTATAGAACACAAGGCATGATTGAGCTTGATTTCACGATCAACCAGAAAGGGACAAATTTGAATCGCAATCTGGCGGATTTGATCATCACGGTTTCGGGCTTGTGGATTCACACTACAAGGCAGTATCAAGTCCGCATTGTCCCGAAAGGGTGATTCTATCGAGCGCCGATACTCCTGTAGGGCACCATGATTCGTAATGGTAGCAATGTCTGGCATCTTCTTATTTTCTTATTTTTGCATTACTGTCTTTACCTCCAATATGAGCCGAGTCGTAACGGAGTGAAAGGTTTGACGCAAAGAGTGGTGGCGAGTGTTCGGGGCAAAAGGTAGGTGAGTGGCTTAGCACGTTGAGGTGGGGTGAGCAGCGAGCAGCGGGAAGTACAAAGGCACTAAAATCCATGCGATTTATTTCACCATACCTTTATCCGGATTTCACATCCATGGCCGTTCTCATTGGTTGACAGCAGAGTTCGGGGACTTCCTGGAACTCTCCACCATTGGGTACTTGGATGGGATGTATACCACCGTTGATGTGACGCAAGCACCGACATAGTCCAATAAGGTCGCACCTTCTTACCGGTACCTGGTACAAGTACTGTACAATCACGTTTTTACCCGCAGTGACACCGGTACATGGTATACTGGAAAATTGTAAGTGACTTTTGTACCCATGCGCCCACGACTCATGACGTGGTTCGTAAATCGTCCTTGAAGTGTACCATGGTGATAACTACCTACGAACCGAGTCGTACCGGTAGGTGAGACTACCAATCGCGTCGAGTACTGGTAGTCGTAAAAGTGACTTTCTACTAAAGCGTTCGGATTGACAGTGATGGCTAGTCGTTTCTATTATGATAGAATACCGAAGCATGCTATGACTGTTGTATAAGTGGTCGCTAGTGCGTACTTCTTTGTTTCCATTCCAACCATAAATTCAACAGAGAGACAATCAACAACTGCAAACTGATGCTGATCAGATTCGGATTGGATTACTGATGTGGATGGACCTTCCTTATTCATGGAATAGAGTACGTCGTGTCAGTTCTCCGACCATTGATCGTGAGTCGAATGGGTGTCATATTCTCGTTGAAAGTCAATGCTTCAACATGGCCCCCCCATCTAGACCCGTAGTCCTTCCTCGACGCAAAAGTACCTTTTCAACACGTTCGGATTAACAGTGATGGCTGGTCGTTTATGATTGACTGTGAACACCGAAGCATACTATGACTGTTGTATAAGTGGTCGCTGGTGCGTACTTTTTGGTTTCTGTTCCAACAGACAACAACAACTGCAAACTGAAGCTGATGCTGATCAGATTCGGGTTGGATGGCTGATGTGGATGGTCCTTCCTTATTCATGGAATAGAATACGTCGTGCCAGTTCCTCTACCATTGATTGGCAGTCAAATGAGTGTCATATTCTCGTTGACACTCCAGGCTCCAAGACTTGGTCCCCCATTTTGGCCCATAGTCATTGCTGTTGTGGACATATGGAAATTTTGGCCAAGCTTCAAACTTGTTTGCGTCCATCGTCATCAGTGCCATGGCATGCACATTGGCATCGCCAACCCGATACTTGAAAAATAAATGTTGGTCGTTATAATCGTTCCAAATCTTTTGCCAAGCATCGCTCCTCCAGAAATCAATTCGTGATATATGAAAATTGTTGTACGGTTGTTTTCCCCAATAGTGTACCTGTCCAGCCCGGAGCATCGCAAAGGGGAGATCGCTGCGAGTGGTATTTATATATGGTTTGCTCACTTCCCATAGCTTTTCCACTCCCCAGCGATCCAAAGCCTCACGGCGATAGACATAAATCAATTGTTGACGTTCCATCCGTTCAAAGGGATCAAACGTCAACGGTGCCATCAAGAGACTATCATCATCCATGCGCCAGTAGTATGTGTAATTATCAAGGAAGGACATGGATTGCAATCGTCCACTCCACAATCGACACATGCTGGTATATCCCAAGTCTCGCCCCTCCACGGCACCATTCCTACCACGTCGCCAATCCAAAATTTGATCTCGAGTAGTACCTGGTTCCAAGGCATCTCCAGAATACATTTCAATCTCCACAAAAATTATCAAGGAATGAGGAGCCCACCGCCGAATCAATGCACGATCCGCTTCCGTGTACACTCCATCCAATCCCTTGGGATCCAAGGGGTAATCTTTGGCAACCAACACATAGATCGGATATGGTCCAAATTTGGAATTCAGATACATATCCACACTGCGAATGGCTCGCATTAGCAAACAGAAACGATCAATTCCCCAAATAGATCCTTCGTGTCGCTGAGGGGCCAAAAATACCAGAGCACCAAGAAGATTCGGAACCAATGACGTGGTCTCTTTTTGGTCGTTTCGAGTATGATTCGTAGCAATCGCAACTGATGTTGGAACATCAACGACACGTGATGTTGACTCTTGATGGGACACGATATCCCATGGAATGTTTTGGTAACATAGAAACAAAAGCAGAGTCACAACCAACCACCTGGTTTTCTTGCCATTATTGCACTGGCCAAGGCCACACCTTGGAACGTCGGCGATACGGACTACCCGAACCGAGCATGCCGCATGCATTCCACTCCTACTACTTATGGACGACACTACCGGTAGCAATCGTTTTTCTTTCCAGTTCTTGTAGTATGGAAGACTTCCCATTCATACACAGTCAGTTGAAACATGTCGCACGATTCCCGTGCCGTTCATAATTTTGTGGGGAACGATTCCCAGTTCGGAACATGAGTGGAAGGACATTGAAATGACATTGAGTCTTGTGAGTCGAGCAATAATTTCGTCACAATTTCTTGCAAGCTACTGACGTTAGTATTAGAGATAGTGTGTAATGAGTTCCCTTTTCATCTGCTTGAAGGACTTGTCTACGTATCCAAAAGCAATTTCATTCCTTCTTTCCACAATTTTTGTTCCCCCGAATCCTTGTACTATGCTACGATTGGTGGTACTAGTAGTACCGGTAGAGGCTGGTGCTACGGAGGAGTTGAACAAGTCCAACAAGGACTGGCTCTCGCCTGTTCTTTCTTCTAGTACCTACTACTTGCTGATAAAAATGGCTGTGGTAAATATGCCTTTGAAAACAAGGTCAACTTCCTGGGTTACATTGCTTGGAGACAGCAGTAGTAACCCAGCGACAAACCAGACCACCCACATTCTTATCATCTTGTTGTAGCTACCATCATGATGAGACTCCCGCCGCCAGCAGGATCATTATGCTTCCACAGTTACAAGGAGCCATGATCAAGAAATAGATTACCAGTTAAACCGCTGCAGAACTCTTGCTGAGTGACCTTCAAACAACCCTACCATCTCTTGGCTGGTCATCATGAGCATGATCATACTACTTGCAGTAGTAGTAGTACCAGTAGCTAGGTGGCTGAGGTCGTGGTACTTAATACAAGGCTTGTTGTTCGTGCGATGAGCTCCGCTCACCATGCATCTCGCATGGCATGATCAGTATTCTGTAGCAACTTCACTGACTGTGAGAGAATAATGCAATTATTTCCACGCTATTTTCCAAATTTTACAGTACGAGGAGATTTTTTGATTTTTTGTCTTTCTGAATGTTTTCGCTGCGACTCCACGCACGCTCGTCGTTAACTCCAGACACGTGACATGTGTTGGTCATTGACCAATCACGGCTGGACTCCAGAAGGTGACTACCGGCAGGAGAACCTCCCCCTCATTGAAATAAATGCCCCGTGGCTTTCGAACGCTCTCGTGGACAAAGGCATTGGTTGGTCGAAATATAAGCTATCTGTCCGTTCAGGTAACGGCACAAACGTAAAAACCACTGTTCGCATACAATCGAACAAATTCTATAAATACAATTGGCATACCCACACGTATTGCGAGCGCTCGTTCGGTTGGTTTCATACATTTCATCGTACCTGGTATTGGGTCGGCATCAAACGGGTAGTAATTGTCAAGATATCCAAAAGCAAAGGACGACGGTTCACGCGACTACAGTGGGTTTCAACAAAGCATCATCAAGTGGGAAAAACGACGATGAGGTTGGTGGTTCTCTTGGCAACTTGGGCCAGTTGTGTTGGCGCACAAGAGGCACACAAGCACGATGTCCTCAAATGGATTCATGAAACACCAGGTGGCTATGTACATCCACATCAAGAGTTCCGGTTAGATCCAGCGACGGGGTTGAAGGGAATGTTTGCCACCAAGTTCATTCCTGAAGGAACTGTGCTCTGTCAAGTTCCGAGAAAGATCATTATCGAATCAGAGACACCTGATGACGAAGAAGAACAAAACTTGAATTGCGGGATGGTCAAAGTGGTGGCTAAAGAAATGAGAAAAGGCAATCAAAGTCAGTATTCGCCGTACGTCAATTACCTTCTATCTCAGCCCGACAACGAACTTCCGAGTGTCTGGAGTGATTTAGGACAAAGGTTACTCCGCGCACTAGTTGCTGCTGGGAAGGTTGAAGAAAAGATTATTCCTCCGGATGAGCCCACGGAATGGTTGATAAATGATTGGTATGGGAAATGTCAGGGAAGCCGTTCGGATAAAATAGCTGCCAAGGCTGCCATGCTTGTGGTGCAAAAGAGTTATGACAACATAATGGTTCCGGGTAAGCAAGCATTTTTCTTTTCATCTGTTTGTGGTCACCTGATAGACGACTCGTTGACGTGGTCTCACTTCCTTCTTCGATTGCACTTCAGGACAGGATCTATACAGTCATCGAAATGGGAAATACTTGAATACTTTGACAGAGTCATTTGATGACGAGTCCGTCACCACCGCTTCTCGAGATATTCAGCCCGGCGAGCCAATCCATAGCAGTTACAATAAATGTCTAGAATGCTCCGAAAGAAGCATTGGCTACGGAACGGCTGGTACGTTTGCTCGGCAAGATTGCAAAAATACCATGGCAATTCTTGCATTTTCTCCTCACATATAATTCGTTCCTATCTCATGCCATGCAGAAATTTTGCGAGATTATGGGTTGCTTGAGCCATTCCCACAAATCTGGCACTATCAATTTGACTCCATACAGTTTGAACTGGATATTGCCGATGATGGTGGATTCAATTTGACTTGGATGCTATACCCCAAGAATGACTTTCGCCCAGACGATCGACCTCGTGCCGTGGCTTGGTTGCGTCGACATATTCGCCGACTACGACAAATCCGTAATGTGGAATACAAGGATGGAAATCCAGGCATGCCTGAACGCGAGTGGAACCTCGCATGGGCATTTCAGAAGGCGAACATACAAGCGATGACAGTTGTAGCATCGTATTTAGAGGCAATGGAAAATGGGGTCACGGATGAGACTGAAGTGAGAAAATTGCAATCCACAATCACTCTTGACCAGTTCGAAAGGGACAACTCCCATTACGATAGTTTGGAGTGGGAAGTTGACGACATTGAATACACTACGCAGATGTGTGACAACGACGAAACTCTACTTTACGAGAGTCACGCACAAGTGGACATAATCAAGACACATTACCAGAACATGACTTTCTCCATTCATCCTGCAACACGGGATGTGGTATTAGATCTTGATAAAACGCTGCAAATTGCAAGTAGTTACCGGCCTCAGTATCATGAATTCATGATACACGCAGCTGCTCGATTTCTTCCAAAAGTTGAACGCGTCATTTTCATTGGAGGGGGAGACTCTATGTTGCTGCATGAAGCACTCAAGTATCCTGATTTGAAACTGGTCGTGGGCTTGGAGTTAGATCAAACGGTGACCCGCAAAAGTTTCAGATATTTCCGATCTTCCCCACATTTTGAGGATTCTCGTGTAGAGTGGTGGTTTGGTGACGCGACAAAGAGTCTTTTGTTACTGTCGCAAGAATACTGGCAAAGCTTTGATTTGGTCCTTGTCGACCTCTCAGAGACAGTCATGTCACTCTCAGTGACAAACGAGCTTGATGTCTTGGATGCACTGACTTTGTTGCTGACACCGGAAGGGATCATGGTGAAGAATGAATTGTACATGGAACCAATGAGTAGGATTTTCGACTACTCTATGGATATCATTTACGAGTGTCCCGTAATTTGCGCTCAAGTCCAAGTATTTGGAAGCAACAAAGTCAACTTTGTGCACTCCCCCGTTTATGATCATGGGATCGATACATTCCTGTACAGGAACATGCATGGTCCTTCTTCCCGCTACAACTTGGCACATGACTTCCGTATCAATAACGCCACTTTACAAGGAAAATGTGGCCAAATACCCGTCGTAGAGAAGTTGGACGAACAGTGGAGGAGTGCAGGAATTATGGAAATAGTCGAGGTGGAGCAAGTTACCATTGCTTTGGATGGCTCCCTGGAAGAGATGTTTTTGCACGTGATTCAGCGCGAAGGTTTCCGTCCATTGGCATCTCCCTTCTATGAAAGTGGGATGCTCATGATTGTGATGAAAGAGGGTTACGTTCTGGCGCGATTCTTTCCTGAAGAGAACTATTGTAGTCTCGACATTAACCTCTGGGGTAGATTCGACAAGCTATCGGCGTTGAGAAAGTCTCTCACCGATGAGCTTGGAAATGGATTAGTGTCGCGTTTCCGCATCGTGGTTGGGGGTATGTATGGCTCAGACACATGGACTGAAGACCGCGATATAATTGGGCCGCAACTCGTTCAAACTCGAAACTGTGACATTCCAGTGCATAGCGAGTCTATTGATGTGACTGAAGAACTCGTCACAGCAGCATTCACGGAAAGCATGCGCCTCACAGCAGGCCAAAATATCACTGCTGTGGTCGTTTGCAGGGATACTGAAGATTGCTTGGCAGCAAGACTTGTCGAAAACGTCGGGAGAGTCCAGAAGGTCGTCAAGATTTCAGCTTGCCCCAATTTTGCGTCTGATGATGCGCAGTATTCTTGTGAAATAACGACGACTTTGGACATCAAATCGAAACTTGCCAATGACTTTGCCGATCTCGTCGTTGTCGACTCAAGTACCCCCTATGAAATGGTTCAAATAATGACTAGTATTCTGAGTCAAGATGAGTTCCGACAGTCGATTATTCGTAAAGCAAATGTTGTCATGGTATGGGCCATGGATGCTGAAGAACAGGAATACCTTCGACATTTCTTAGATCGTTATCGGAAGCAGCATGAGTATCATCCCATTGGTCGAGGGGAGATTTGGATGCAAGTGGGTACGAAAGCAGTGGAATTTGGTATCCTTGCTACCGAAGATACAAAGATTGTCCACCACCTTTCAGAGATTGAATCCGAATTGAAGGACAAGTTCAAGAATATTGACAATGTTCACATTGCGTTGCGTGGCATTTATGGTGGGCAATATCCAACCGAATTCCCTAACGAGCCCCTTGAATTTCTGCAGTCGGAATATGATACGGCCGACGATTATGACCATTACTTTAACCAGAAGCCTTTAGCGTGCCACACCATACTCCAACTCGAAGAAGAGGAAGACGAAACGTCCATGCCAGCAGAATCGTTGAACATTGCTCTTGTGAAGTCGTTGCATGCAATACGGTTGAAGTGTACGACACTGCAAGCATTTACAGGAATGGGAGAAGGCGGTGTCATTGTTTGTATGAACCCAACGGTGGGAAGCGCAGTCGTTGTTTGGGATGGTCGCAAGCATCTGGATATTAGCTTGTATATGCTGGGTGATGCTGAGAAGTTAGCAACCGCCTTCCTCAAGACCTTGTTAGAACATGTCGACAACAAGCTAAGAGTTGCCCTTCGCGACGACATGCCACGAGGTACAGGGAGAGTCATAAATTTTCCTAGCGACATCCTGACACCTGAGGAATTGAAAGAATTTTATGACACATTAGCGTCACGGCTTACACTAAATAACAGCGACGAAGATGATGAGTCTGAAGAAATTGAAGAAGATCAAGAGGATTATGAAGAGACTGACGAAGAAGTTGACGACGAATCTTCCGTTTATGAATTGGATAATTCGTCAACGGAATTGTAAATGACCATATCTTAATAGACTATGGATGCTGATCAACTGCCTGCATTCAGCAGTCTGGGTGCCCAATTTCTCGGCAGTTTTAATTGCGGTTCATATTTTAGTAGAATTGGGTGCATAGATATTTGAACCCAGAGATTTGTTGTCTTGGTCACGGCCTTTAGCGCGCAAAGCGTTTCCCAGCGAGCCATCTCTGTCATTGCAATCAATCAAAGATATCTTTTCACATAAGTTGCATTTTTGTGTTCATGCCATGAAGGTGTCTGATTGAGTGCCCTGCAAGCCGACAGTGAATCAATTGACTTTGGTTCGTTGTCTCGTCGTTCCATATTATCCTGCCATATACATTTCTGTTGATAGACCTGTTGATAGACGGGTGACAAAATCACTCTGGCAGCATTATTATATAATTTCACAGACAATTCAATTGGTGACCGCTGGCGAAGGGCGGCAGACGGCAAGCATGTGAATCAGAGAATCAAACCAGAAAGCTACAATCACAAAACAATCCTTGGTCTTCTGTGGATACTCCAGATTGTAGACGCGATTCAGAATATTTGAAATACAGCGACCATAGCTTAGGGGTCAAATGTGAAGTACACTTTTTGGCACGTCCTACAGTCGACATGGTATTCAAACAGACAATGAACCGTAACCAACTTGCGTCTGGCGACGCGTGAGATGTCGATGGAGTGTTGTAAGCCCTTGCTTGCTGTATTGTTCCTTGCCCGTTAATGACAGCTAGTGTGACGACAATCAGCTGCATTGATTCATTTCACTTGGGAATAAAACAAAAAGATTGCTACACACGCGCTCGGACCATGTTCATGGTTTCCTTGTAAAAAGTCAACGCCACGGCACGATATCTTGAGTAATACCGCACTTTAAAAGCCAGTGAACAAAAGGGACATCCACTAGATCGGTTATGTAAACAAAGCCAAAATGCACGCATGCAATTGACTATTGAACCACGATGCTGCAGCCTAAAGGTGTGCCGAGTCGTTGTACTTCATGAGCAACCATCCAATCCAGCTTCAGCGGGTCGGTATGGGTAGATTCTGGATGTAGTATAATGTCATTGCCAACACTGAATCGGTCATGGATAAGGAGAGTAGTCCGTTAGGACGTGGTCAATGTTCCATAAGAACGTATGGACTGTGCAAGGAGAATTGTGCAGGTTTCTTGTTGATGGAAAGATCAATAATCATCTAGACCATAAGGATCATATGAATCCAGGTCTTCGTCGCCGAGATCAAACCGTGATGGGAGTCGATCCAAGAGAGAATCTGCACTGGTGTCGGGGTCATCATGGTCCAAGCCGTTGGGAATTTCAAATGGCTCATCGCCATAAAGTAGGTCAAATAGATCTCGTCGCTCTTCCCGTAATCGATTGACACTCCCTTCTGGTTCTTTGGATAACTTCTTTTGTTTGCTGTCTTTCTTTTTCTTCTTGATATTGGTGAGAGAATCATTGTCGGTCCTTCTTATCTTTGGCTTGGGGGCACCTGCTTCCATTTTGTTTCTAGTGGTCGATACTTGCGCTCCTGATTTCTTTTTGTGAATTCTTTTGGCAGACTCTCCAGGAGCTAGTGGTTTGATCATGCGTGCTTCGGGGAGGGATGACGATGATATTGATGACGACGACGATGATGACGATCCCCTTGGTCGAGATGGTTTCCGTGGAGGCGTAGGTCGACGTTCGGCAGACTCGGCGATAGCCTTGAGTGTTTTCTCTCGATATTCTGGATCTTGCCACTTGGCTTTCATGGCTTTGGATATTTTATCTCGATACTCGTCTGTTACTTCGGGTGTCGATCGATTTTTTCTCATTTTGTTGAGCATGATATCTCGAAATTCTTCATCTTGCCACTTCTTTTTGAGTGTGTCCGATACCTTTTTCCGAACCTCCTCCTTACTATAGGCCTTTTTCATTCGCGATGTCATGTGTTCTCGATATTCTGTATCTTGTGACCATCGTTGACGCAACGATTCCGATATTTTTTGCCGAGTTTCTTCCGAATGGGTAAAGCCTCGTCGGACCTTGGTTGGATCGACAGCCCGTCGTTTGATTTCGCCCCGAGCAAACTTTTCCTTGAGGATTTTGGATATTTTGGCCTTGGTTTCTTCGGTAGGACGATATCCTCCATTTACCGTTCGCCGGGCTCGTCGTTCGGCGTCACGTTTCCGTCGTTCTTCCTTTTTGTTCGCTTCATATTGTTCTTCAGTGAGACCCATGTCTTGAAGCTTTTGAAGGAATCGTTCACGATTTCGGGCTCGAACTCCTGCGGCGATTCGTGTCTTTTCTTCTTCGGACCGATGTCGACCCTTATTCCATGGTGTCTTGCCCTTGTTGGCAGCTCCAATTTTGGCTCGACTGGCTAGGGTATGGGTGTACCCACCATTGACCGTTGGCATTGGAACTTCGATATCGTCCAAGTGCATTTGTGAAAAGATGATGCCAGCAGCATCGTTGGACATGTGACTCGGTGTGTTCCCATTGACGATAATATTTGTCTGTGTGGAAGAATAATGAAGCACACCATTAGTAGGTGGTGATGAGTTGCTGTGGAGAAGAAATGCCGTGGAATCGCCATTGATTTTGATGGGTGTCTCTGTATCATGTCCAGTACTATCATGTAAACGTGTGGATGGTTTTGTCATGGCTGGTAATTGTCGATGTGATAATCGTTGTAATTCCCAACATCGTAGATCATGTCGTTGAACGTGACAATACGTTTCCATGACACGAGAGGGTGAAACAATCCATCGTGACTGTTGTGACAAAAAGCCGTTGGTAGTTGAAAGTGTCAAGAGAAGCATACCAAACAAGAGGAGACACCATGGTCTGTATGGATATTGGTATATCGTCAATACGTGAAACCTGATAAAGGAACAAGTCATTTTTCTATGTCTTGATGTATTGACTTTCTGTGATATATCGGAATGTGAATGTGGAAATGAATGCATCAACTCCCCAAGACATGAAATACTTGCGCAATACACGGAGCTTGATGAATGTGCACCACGGGATACGATGAAGGCAATCGATGGAGGATGGTCGATCGCACCAACAGGGGACTTATACCTGTCAATTGATTGATGTGTTGTGGAAGCTTGTCTTTATTCGCTTGGTCCACCCAACCACTCAAAATTCTGAATTTTTGTGGCAGCGGGCAGGCGACCATTTTTATATTGCGCAACTTCTACATGTCTGCAATGCGCACGAAAAGAACCCCAGTTTTAGTCGTAGCAGTCGTTTTGCAACGCGCCAGCTTTGTCTGCGTTCGTACCAGTCCAAGTAAGGGTATGCCATGAATCCCACGAATGATAATATGATGAGAAGAGAAAGACAAGAAACCCTATCGATTATTCCGAGAAGCAACAACTCTCTGTGCTTTTGAAACCTTGTGGAAAAGCCCCTCGTCCCTTTGGAAATCTCGACTGGTAAAAGGTATCTTCGTGTTCCATGGGAGGCAGTACACCTTCGGGGACAACTAGCGGTGGTCCCGCCAAGAAGGAAAAACCGCCGGAATTCAATCCTCGATGGAAAGGATATGTGTATTTGGCACTGACAAGTTTGGTCAACTTTGCATCGTGAGTCATTGGATTTCCTTTTTTGTGACTGTGTTTGTGTTTGGGGTAATGCAAGGATCAGCAAACAGATTCGTTTCATAGAACATCTGTCTCTCACTTCATGTTCTTTTTCGGATGCTCCCATGCTAATGAAAGTATTTCAAGCATTGATCGAAAGGAACGACAGACCTACTGGGCCGCAAGTATGGCCTTTGGTCTACTGACATTTGCAATTGCAGTTTTGGTATTGTTGCAAGATCGAAGTCAACGTTGTTTAGAACCCTTTCATTTCACCAAAGCCAAGGATGGATACGTCGAAGGAGCGACCTTGCTATTTTGTGTCCTCTGGTGGATTATTGGAACGGGTTATATCACTCGAGCGGGTGGGATTGCCTATGTTGCCACCAATATTTACTTTTCCTCATGGCTGGCTCTCTTTAGTGCCGTCTATACTTTGAACCAGTGGTCGGCTAGCAAGGATATTCTGTCCATTTCCGAACTTACCAGTATCTCCTCCACACTCAAAAGCTGGTGGGTACTTTGTGTCAGCAGTCTAGTGGTACGTTGACAGTAGTCATGGCTCAACAACACGTTGCTTCCCAATTATCATTGTTCTCACATGATGGATCATTGGTTGCCATCCTGTCCCGTTTCCGTTTCTCATTTGGTCTGTCCAGGTCTTGGGCACTTGTATCGATTTGCATGTACGACTTGACTCGGACGAAGTGGATGACACGGCATTTGGAGTCGCCATGAGCATTGCCAGTTTGCTGGTTTCCTTCTTTTTCATCCTTGTACATTATGATTTCATTCCACGCTGTGAAGAGGGGACCTGGTTTGAACTCTCCACTAGTTTCTTTCTTGTTCTTGTTTGGACGGTGGCATTGGCCATTTTGACGCAAGATCAAGGAGTTGCAGCAACACTCTCTGGAACTCAATGTAGTCGAGATGATATTGCACTTCAAACGGGGAATTGTACCATTGTCATTTACGACCAAGTGGGATACAACGCCTCCGGACCCATCATTCAGGAAACAACATTGACTTGTTCCGATTTACCCCGACAAGTGCCTGGTTCCAATCTTTACTTTGCCACATGGATATGCTTCTTTGCATCCCTCAATATTTCTTTCCGATGGAAGGCGCAACAGGCCTTGCAATTTGCACAGGCACAACAGGAAAAACGACAGCGACAACTCACAGCAGCAAGTCCCGGTACACCACAAAACACTAACAGTACCGAAAATTTCAACGGCGACAACGTCAACCAAGGTCAAGCGGACGATGACGAGGATGATGACGACCTCTAACTGTATTACTTTCCTTGACGTGGCCTTCAGCTACCAGTACTTTTATCCCAAGAAACGAAGTGGTGACCCATATAAGTACATTGCTCAATAACGTTTTTCTGTCTAAATTAGCTAGAGCATGACACCGGAGGGTTGTCCATTGACGCCATGGCAGGAAAGATGTGAACTGGTACGGATCGCTGTGCGTCGATAATTTATCACTGTCAAACATAGTACACATCATTATGAATAAAGCATCCATAATGATAAATTCCTTGCATTGTCGGGCAATAAATTGCAGCCAAAAAGAAGAATCCCTAATTGTACTTCTTGAGTGCGCTGAGTACATCGGCACTAATCTCTTCCTTTGGTAGCACCTTTCCTCCAGGGGCAACTCCATCGACCTTACCCAGGGCTCCACCAGCCGAAGGAGCGGGTGTGGCCACTGGCACAGGGGCCGGTGTAGGTGCGGGTTTGGGTGCTGGAGCGGCAGCTTTGGGAGCCGGAGCAGCTGGTTTTGGTGCCGGAGCTTCTGCCTTGGCCTTGGCTTCAGCCGCCTTGACAGCCTTGAGTTCAGCCTCCATGGCCGCTGCCTCTTTGGCGGCAGCTTCTTCCTTGGCCCTGATTTCAGCAGCCTTCGCTTCCTCCGCTCGTGCCTTGGCCTCGGCTTCCTCAGCAGCCTTCTTGGCTTTGACTTCCGCAGCCTTGGCCTCCTGTTCGGCCTTTTCAGCCTTGGCGGCCGTCTCTTCCGCTGTCTTTTCCTTGGCAGCAAGCTCCTTCTCAGTCTTTTCCTTGGCTGCCTTGGTTTCAGCGTCCTTGGCTCGAGCAGCCTCCTTGGCAGCCTTTTCTTCGGCGATCTTGGCCTCCTTGGCAGCTTGTTCAGCCTTCTTGGCTTCGGCGGCAGCCTTGGCTTCAGCAGCTTCGGCAGCGGCCTCCTTCTCGGCAGCCTTTTCAGCCTCCTTTTCGGCCTTGATTAGCTTGACATCTTCCTTCTTCACTTCTTGGGCAGCCACCTTTTCAGTCTTTTCAGCCACCTTGACCTCCTCTTCTAGAGACAAATCATATCCAGCAGGACCCTTGGATACCTTTTTCTTTTGTACCACCTTTTTCTCGACCACAGCAGCCGCCGATGGAGCCTTGGTTTGACTAGCAGCAACCTTGCCAGCCTTGGGGGCGGGTGCAATCTTGGGTGTTGGCACATTGATATTGACAGGTGTATTGGAAGATGAAAATGGCGATGCAACAATCAACGCCAACGATGCAGCCGATGCTCCCAAGAATCCCTAAACCAAGATTCGCAATGCAACACAAAACGACAAGAAGAAAAACAGAAAAAAATGGTTAGCTGTCAAGGAAAGTAATATTCTCCACAGTACAAATTTTTTTTGTATCCAGAATCTGCTGGATATATCGGACCAACGTACCAGTGCAGTAGCAACACCACCTCCATCCACTGCAGCCTGGACCTTCTTCTTCTTCTGGGCCGCCTCAAATGCAGCAATCTCTGCTTGAATCTTCTCACGACGAGCCTTGGTTCCAGTCAAGGCACCACGTCCAGCTCCCAACAAGACAAGAGGAGCAAGAAGGAGAGGAGCCGCACCTAGAGCCACACCCGCTGGAACTGCGTTGGGGTCCTTGGCAGCTGGAACCTTGGGTGCAGGTGGGGCCTTGGTGACGGCCTTAGCAGCCGGTTTGGCGGCCCGAGGAGGTGGAGCTACCTTGGGTGCTGGTGCAGGCTTGGGTGCCGGGGCAGGCTTTGGCTTGGTTTCCACACCTCCCAAATCATATTTGACGGTAACCTTTTTGCCCTTGACTGGTTCGGGTGCTGGGGTGGGGGCAGGGACAGGTTTGGGTTCTTCCTTTTTGGCCTTGGGTTTCTGTTCGGGTTTCTTTGGCTCCGGCTTGGGGGCTGGCTTAGGGGCAGGCTTGGGGGCAGACTTTTTCTCCTCCTTGGGTGCCTCGAAAAGACGCTTTTCCAAATCACTAAGATCCATCGACATGGCACCTCGTGTTGTTAGGGATGAGGACCGCGATGTCATGGAGGGTGGAACAAAGGCTACATTCTTGGTTTCAAAATGCCTTTGATTCGATGTTGTGGCAAACCCAGCTGCCAATGGGGCCACTACGGCCAAAACTGCAACAGTTGAGAACTTCATGGTCGGTCGACAAGTGGACTGGACAAAATATTAACTGTACAACTTCCGTTGTTGCCTTTCAATCAGGAGTGGTCTTGGCTTGTACTACGTACGTTTTTGGATCCGAGAAAAAAGAGAGGATTCCCAAAGCCCAACGAGCGTATCTGACGAAAGGGATGACGATGGCAAGTACAAGTACACCGGTCCCCGTCCCAACCGATCCTGTGTGATGGATTCTACGGCACGTAGATGCAACCCAAACCCAACTACCGGAAACTACACAAATCTTATCGCTGAACACGTACTTGCATCCAAGGGTTTGGGTTCGGACGTATCCAGAACCTCAAGTTTCACGTACGATTGTACCGGATTGCACGGGAGCCATCACTATTGAAAAATTGTATCGGGGGATCCGCGACAACGATCTGACATTCGTACGAATGACGGACGATACGGCAAACTCACTTTTGTTCGGACGAGTCAAACAAGATGTGAGATGTTTTTGAATTTGAGCCCAGAAATGACACACAACACGACAACTCTTTTGCAAGAGCTCTTTGTGGAAACAATCGTACAAGTATAAAAAGGAACCGGAACAAGAACAGGATGGCATCACCAAGAATATCACGTCATAGTCACCATAGCCATCATGCTGATGAGACGGAAGAGTCTCCCGTGGCTGTTTCATCCCATGAAGAAATGAATCCATCGCGACGGTCGTCGATGGAGGATTGTTCTGTATATTCTGCACCGGGGACTTGGGGAGCTCCTGATGAGGATATGGCGTACTTGGGTGTCTATGATGGTCATGGAGGTAAAGGGTACTACTAGATTTGGAACCGTCGCACTATTAGTCGTCGTCGTCGTCACTTACAGTCACTTTTTTCACTCCTGTTTTGCTTTCCTCATTGGGAAAAAAGGTCGTGAAATGGTTGACTACTTGGAACATGGCCTATGCTATCACGTCGCCCAAGAGCTGCAGTGTCAGGATGATGCTAGCATACTAGAACGGCTAGAACGAGCATTCTTGATGGCAGATATCCATTCGAAACAACTTGGAATTTCTACTTCGGGGGCAACCGTAGCCATTTGTCTTGTAAAGGTGCGAACACAAGTGAAACCATGGTCTTGATGCAAGAAAGTATAATTGATTACCTTTGATGAACTCACATTCTAGTGGACTCCAGAAATCTAGACATGATAATCTGCTGACACTGTATTGTGCCAATGCGGGTGATGCAAGGATCGTTTTGGGTCATCAAGGAACGGCAAGACGGTTAACCAAAGATCACCGACCCGACGATCCCGAAGAAGTAGCTCGAATCGAAAAGGCCGGTGGATTCATGTTTAAAGGTCGTGTGGTGGGAGTATTGGCAATCACTCGTAGTCTTGGGGACCATTGCATGAAGAGCTACGTCGTTGCAGAACCGCATTGTTCCGAGACAACTATCGAATTGGAAAAAAACTATCCGTCCTTTATCATTTGCGCTTGCGATGGAATGTGGGATGTGTTTCAAGATCAAGACGCGGTAGATTTTGTTTTGAAGTATCATCAAGAGAGGGATAACATTGCCGAGTACCTGGTGAATGAGGCCATCCGTAGGGGGAGTACAGATAACATTTCTGTCATTGTTGCGTGGCTATAGAATCACCATGGTACAACAAACATGCATGGTTTCACATGAGGAAGTTTATATGCATGAACATCCTTTATCTGATCTGTGTGTGGCGTGATGAGGTATGCATGGAAGCAGAAAATATTGATCGCATTTATTCTGTGAAACGCTGCCTTATTAACAAATCTGAAAGGAGCACTTTCTTATGGATTCTATGGCAAAAGGCAGATGGGTAAGCCAGTTCATTGTGCTACAACGCTCAATACTTGTGAGCTGCTACTAGCAGTAATGATCAGTGCGTGCTGAGTAAATGGATGCTTTTGTAGTATGGTCCCCATTTGTATTGACTGTAAGTAGCAGTTTGAATGTGAGAGGAGCTGTAAAGTGTTTTATAGGACCTGAGGGGTAACTTTCAGATTTCATTCATTTATTATTACACTTGTTGCCATTGGATAGGCAACGGTACGCTAGAACAGTAACTACTTGTGGTACGGTCGCCAGTAGGTACCTTGTACCAGGTATGATTTTAATCTGAGGCGTCTGCCCTTGGTTACGGTAGTGCTTTGTAGAAAAGAAAAGTTGTGATTCGTGATGTTTGACGTTTCAATGCAATCTCAACAACGATACAAGTCTCACGCTGTCAACTTGATCCTGGGGGCGTCGCTACTGTCAAACAAATGTCGACAGATGAAGTGGGTTCATCCGCATCTAGGGAAAATCTGGCCTGGTTTCAAAATCGCAAAGAACGATGGATCAAATCTCCTCGGCCAAAATTGAAACCAATTCCAACTCATGCAACCAAGACCGTTACACTTCCAACCGAAACATGTTCGAGAAACAATAGTGCAGAACCTTCTGATATTCAATCATCAAACCAAAACAACAAAAGCAACAACATGGTAATCCCAGTCGTCAAGACCGATCCTACTTCATCGCCATCCTCGATGTCCTCATCCACCTTCCAATTTCCCAATCTGGTTGCGCCTGTTCCATCCAAACCCACGACGACTCAAACGCCACAAGTTTCTAGCACAAACAAGGCAGATACTTCTAGTACCAAGGGTATTTTTGCCGATATCAACTTGGTTGCTTGCTCGGCGGAAAAGAAGCCTGCTACTTCTAGTTCCAAAGGCATTTTTTCCAATATCAACTTGGTGGCTTCGTCCTCCCAGGGACCTACCCCCAGTTTGAATGTTGGTGCAACAAGCCTTTCAACATTTGGAGTCTCCTCAGGGCCAACTCCTTTCAGTTTTGGAGCAACCCCTAGCTCTACCGAGTCGTCCTCATTACCAAAAGAGCCTACAACTACCGATGGAAAAGAATCGGCGTCCAAGTCCATCTTTGGCGGATCGAGCCAAGCAACATTTGGAGTCTCCTCTACCAGTGCTCCTAGTCCATTTGCTCTTGCAGCCAATACCAAGCTGGCACCAGGAATCTCGTCGGGTCCCTCTCCCTTTACATTTGGAGCCAACAACAATGGCTCTGCGGGGTCGGATTCCTCTACTAGCATCAACACGACTTCGGGTTCACTGTTTGGTGGCTCCTCAAGCAAACCAACATTTGGCATCTCAGCGGGTCCATCTCCATTTAGTACTTCTGGAAGCAACAAGTCCACCACTGAGCTAAAGACTTCTCCAAAAGATGCGACATCAACTCCTGCTATGAAGAAGGAAACGACATCGAGTTCAAATTTTGGTTTAAGCAGCAATTCAACGTTTGGAGCCACATCCAATCCTTTTTCGTTTGGAAGCAACAAGATACTAGAGTCAGCCTCTACATCGAAACAAACTACCACGACAGAAGATAAACAATCATCATCATCGAAGGAAACTCAAAATGGGAGCCAGGAGAGCTCTACCAACAAACCAGATGATGACACGACTGTGACAACATCCGACGCCAAGAGTCGTTTGATTGCCTTTTATCAAAAGTACAATCCAGAAAAATTGGATTCAGTAGATGCCACTCTTGAAAAGTACAAGGGGAATGAAGAAGAATTATTCAAGAAACTAGAAGCAAAATACATGCCACCTCCAACATCGAAATATCCATTACCAACAGGCGAAGGACCAGTCTGTTTCTTGGAGTTTTCAATTGGTGGGGAAATTGCGGGTATGGTGACTGTGAAGCTCTACCGCAACCAGGTACCACTAGCATGTGACAATTTCCAGGCACTTTGCAATGGATCCAAGGGCAAAGGTCGAATGGGTAAAGCATTGTGCTACAAGAATAGCAAGGTACATCGTGTTGTTCCACTATTCTGTGTTCAGATGGGAGACTTTACTCGGGGAGATGGTACTGGCGGAGAATCGATTTATGAACCATATACGAGCGGAGTGTCAGACTCGATGGGGCGGTTCAAAGACGAAACTTTTCTCCAACATTCCAAGAAGGGTTTGTTGAGTATGGCCAATAGTGGTCCTGACCGGAATAGTAGCCAATTCTTCTTCACCCTAAGACCATGTCCAAGCTTGGATGGCAAACATGTAGTCTTTGGGGAAGTGGTGACGGGTATGGAAGTGATTGAAAAGATTGGCAACCTCAAGACAACGCCCGACCAACGTCCCGAGCAACCTGTAGAAATCACGAATTGTGGCGAGATTGTGAATGGCAAGGAAGTCCCATGTCAGGTTGCCTTGGAAAAAGCTTCTACCCCCTTTTCGTTTGGTGCCGCTACATTTGGTACTGGACTGGGACAATCCAATTCCATCGGATTTGGTAGCCTCGCGGCATCCGCCCAAACCAGCAACGTGGTTGGATTTGGTAGTAGTAGCCCTAGTACTGGAGGTTCCAGTGCATTTTCTTTTGGTGCCATCGCGGCTTCGTTGCAATCGTCGGGCAACGACATATCGAGTGGGAGTGGATTTTCGTCCATTCCAACAAAGCCAGCCCCATTTGGATTTTCGGGAACCAATGCCGGTAGTACAACAACACCAACATTTGGTGGTACGAGTACGATGGGCTTTGCCACCACCTCCACTACAAAATCCACTTTGGGGTTTGGATCAACGTCATCTGCATTTGGCAGACAAGATGGACAGAGTTCCGCCTTTTCGTTTGGATCCATGTCTTTGAATGCTCAGTCGTCAAGTCCGTTTCCCGCCCAATCCTTGAATAATTCTCCCGGATTTGCCTTTCGAGCAAAATCAAATCGAGGCTCAGAAAGTGACGATTCCTCGAGGGACGACAATGAGGATGATTCAGATAATGATGAATGATCGATGCAAAATAAAGCATGTTTGTAGTATCCATACTTTTGCGTGTAGTGATAGACAACACTACCTATAATCATCATGGGTAATTACATTCTGTTCACTTTCAGTTTAGCTACGACAAGCTCATTTAGACTACTAGACCATGTAATACGTAATACCGATATCCGATTGAAGAGCATGCTTGAATATTTGACTCGTCACAGTCGATTCCGCGTGAACTCGCGCGCACGACCTGACATCCACGAAAAAAAAGTGACCAATTCTTTTTCTTTCATTTCATCTTCTTGTGATTTTGCAATCTTCATCAGACCAGATATCTTGTCTTGTTGTTGAAAAACGAGGCCATGGGTAAGAAATCTCAAGCTCAACTGCGACGGCTACAAGAACGAGCAACTGCTCGTGGCGAAGAATACGTCCCACCACTAGCAACCACAACAACTATCGACGATCAAGCTGATGATGAAAATGATGGAGACGGTAGTTCCGAGAACCCAAACGACGACATGAAGAAGAACGAGGAGGATGACGAGCCAAAAGAAGAACAAAATCAAAAATGGTTGGAAGTAGCGAAACGGTTGCAAAAGGAATTGGATGAAATCGAAAAGAATGAAGCACTCAATGCCAAAGATCGTCGATCAGCCAAACGCAAAGCCGAAGCCATAGCTGCCGAGGAGGCGGGAATTCCAGTCTCGGAATTAATGCCATGGTATGAAAAGCAACAACAACAGCAACAAGAAAAGAGAAAAGAACAATCGACTGGCAAGAAGGATATTCAAAAAGAACAACGACTTGTTGCAGCGGCAAAACAATTGAAACAAGAATTGGAACAAATTGAAAAGGATGAAACACTCAAAGCCAAAGATCGACGATCGGCGAAACGCAAAGCCGAAGCTATCGCCTCGGAAGCGACAGGAATGACAAGTGAAGCATTATTGGAATGGTTTGAAACAGTTGGTAAAAAGACTCTATCGGACCAAGATGGATCCAAGGATAAGACCACGAACCGAAAAAGTCATGATCCCTACATTGTATTTATAGGTCAATTATCCTTTGAAACGACTCAAGAAGAATTGTTTCGTCATATTCGAGACCAACTCCAAAAAGACGACAAGACCATCAAGATCAAATTAAAGGATATAAAAATTCGTCTATTGACGGATCCCAAAACCAAAAAGTCTCGTGGAATGGCCTTTGTGGAAGTGGAAAATCCAGATTTGTTGTATGGATTGTTAAAATTACATCAAACTGCATTGAATGGACGGCGAATTAATGTGGAACGCAGTGCGGGTGGGAAAAAGAGTAGTGAGACCCGGCAGGCCAAATTATCTCAATATCGCAAGGAACAAGAAGCATACTTTGCAGAAGTGGTGAACAAGATATTAAAGGAATACAAGGATACTGGTGAACTTCGTGAGGGTGAATTAGATGATGGTGTCATTGGCCTGTGTCAACGACATGCGGGGCCTGTCGTACGAGCCGCCATTGCCGAATATATTGAAAAGGGTGGACGAGATATGGACAATCCCAGTGCGTATTTGTCCTTTTTGATTACCAAATTTGCCACCGAGGGTATTCGAGAGGACAAGGACAAGGGAGAAAAAGGCGAGAAACACAAATCTAACGCCATGTCATCGGGAAAACGCAAGTTTGGTGGTAAAGGAGACTCTGCAAAAACAAGTGGTGGTGGTCGAGGTGGAGGCGTGGTGCAGAAAAAGTTCAAGCAATCGTCCGAGTTTGTCAAGGCGGGGGTGGACATGTCCTTCAGTAACAAACAGGGCAATACCCTTGCCAAAATATTTCCTTCGGCTCGACGAGGACGAGGCAGAGGCTACATGTAACGACAAGGTACTACTGGACTTGTACTACCGTAGGATGTGGCGTTATTGTTAGCAGCAAACACCCGACACGCATAGATGTATCCTTGTCCATTCTTCTATAATAAAGCATACTCCTAAAATTGTAGTAGTGACTGTGATGATTGCGATGGCACTTGTTGTGGTGTAGGGGCAAGTTGCCATTTGATTCGTGATTCCTCCTCTTCATATCGATTCCAAGTGGCTGCCCATAAACTAGATCCGATCCATGCCAAAAAATCGGGTCGATGAGGAGCACATGATAACAATCGAAGTCGACTGGCCAAGGATTGCAACGATTTGACCGATACAGGAATACTGCAAATTGTTTGGTTGTTGTTGTTGGTGGTGGTGGTCTCTTCCGAGGATACGGCAGTAGACGTAGTAGCAACAACTTCTGGAAATTGTGGTTGGGTTCCTTCTAAAATATGTTCCAATCGCTGCGCCACCTTGCGACTCAAATCAGGGATAATCATGATTCCATCTCCACAAAAGACCATGTTATGAATAACATTGTAGCGAATATCACGAGGACATGCCTCTAAACATTTCAATAATGCCACAACGAGCGAATTGGGATTGTGAAATTCATCCAACAAGGCCCAGTCCATTTTGGATGTCCATTCTCGTTGCAAAACGTTGGCATCGTCCAAAAGATGTTGATAACCACATTCCGGAATACTTTGATAGGTAAAGGGTAAAACATATCCATCGGAATGACATACACATACCGCCTCATCTTTGGCAATGTGAACAATCAAACCACGTTTCCATCCCTGTGCGACGGGTATAACTTCCAAGGCACTCACAAAAGTCATGGCTGGTACACCCTTGTTCCACAAGAGCTTTTCTAGTGCCGCCTTCCATGCTCGAGGTACAACCAATGGAGGATGAACAATGACTACCTTGCGAGTGGCTGGCTGACACAAGAGACGATCATAGACCAATTCAATCCATGGACTCAAGATGGTGTACCATTGCGATTCGGTAGAATTTCCTTGAACACAACTTGCTGGATCAGTCGATGGTACTGGAATCAGATGAAGGGGTTGAAACGAGTCGGCATATCCGACCCGAATAATCGTGGAACCAATCTCCAGAATAATGGGAGCGCGGACACTTTGCAACATGCGAGTGGAGGATCGAGTCATGTACCGAGCTGCTCGTCGTGGGGTTTGACGTCCCGAACTATCCCTACTACCAGTAGTACTTGTACCACCACCGACAGTGGCAGCAGCCGTGGTCGCTGTAGACGCAATGGTTGCCGTGGCTGTCATGGGTCTTCCACCAGTCACAACCGTGGCAGCCTTGGAGTCTCCCATGTTACAGTTACAATTCTATATTTCCACCACTACAAGGTACTGCAAGGTGAAAGTATCTGGTACCTGTAGTATGAGTATTGGACTACTTAACAAGCACTCTATGGTTCTGGCAAGTGCCGTTGTCTATTGTATTGTTGGCTTGTCCGTCATGGTCGCCTGTCACACGCACACCTGCCGAACTCTTCAGTTGAATCGCAGTAGTCAGTCAATCGCAGTGTGGCTAGCGTTCAGTTTTACTGTTATTGAGCAACAAGTTTAGACTCTACTTTATATGAACAAAGATTGCATCTATTTCTGTAACGCTTTGCTACTAGTCGTAATATAAGTCGTAGGTTATCACTGTTCCACGAGGTATGAAAGATGGCTATGGTGACGATGGAATTTTTCGGAAATTGGTGTGTTCATAGTTAGTATGTTCGTATATCATCAACTCCCGGTAAGTTTTGCCAATAGCGTACCAGGTACCTGATACTTGAGGTACCAGGTCCACAACTTGCTACCAACATCCCATTACCTGTAACACCTCCCAGTATAATCCTGACAACCAATCCATCCGTCCAATCCTTTCCATCACACACTCAACAAAATTAAAAATCAATGATATATTAATCAATCTTTTCCAACGGCCGATTAAAACCATTTTTGCGATTCATATATTGACGATATTTTCGTGCCTTGTTTTTGGTAGCCACCCCCCGTGCTGCCGATTTGTGATTGTCTTCGACGGCTTCCCCCTTGGTCGAACCAAATCCATCAAATCCTAATAATTTTCTCATTTGTTCTTCTTCTTCTAAACCCTCCAATTCTTCTGCTTTGACCTCAATGATAGATTCTTGCGGTTTGACTTGACTAGCACGGGAAGCCGCTTCTGATTGTAACCGTTGTTGTTCCTGATCCAAGGCTGCCAACGTTTCATCTTCTCGTCGCATTTCATGCCGTAAGCGAGCCATGCGTTGTTCCCGTTCCAATTGAAACTTGTCCATACTGGCATTATTATTAGTATTAGCAGTAGCAGCAGCAGAACCGGAAATGGCACCTCCTGATGAGGATGACGATGAGGGTGACAAGTGCCGTGTTCGACGGTCTTGTTCACGGCGACGTTGCCGATAGGATTCGACCGGGAGATCGTGGGCATCATCATCACCTTGATCCTCCGCATAGTCGTTGTCATGATCATGATCATGGTGGTCCTTGTCCTTGCGGCGATGAGGTCGATAACTCATCTTCTCCTCGTCTTTTTTACTCCTTGTACACACACCACACACCCTATTGAGGTTGCTAGGTAGTACTTGTGCTGTACTTCTCCATGTTGGGCTTGCCGCTACTTACCAGGTACCTAGTACTGTACCTGATACAAGTACTACCGGTAGTATGTTTCGACGGGACGAATTTGATTCCACGTGGCACGAGATCACTTGACCGTTGCACCGTCCAACCGTCAAGAATAATGGTACAATGAGGATTTGACAGTGGGTTTACCAGTGCATTGTGAGTTGCCATTTTTTTGTCCGGTGTGCATAAAGAACGGCTTGCAGCTAGGAAACCAAAAAGATCAAGGCATCCTTGGGACAATGATCCAAGTCCTGCTTGTCGCCGCAACAGCGTAAGGGCCTCGCTTTCAATGAGACAACCAATTGTGACTCTATCGAGAAAACCGTCGCGACGTACGACACTTCTTCTTTCCTTGGTGGTTGTACTTTTCTTGGCTGGAGCATCATGGCAGCGATCGATCATTATTCAACTACTCGCAGTGTCCCATCCATCGCATCATGCAACATCCATGTACGATCATGCTTTACCATGGGAACAAATTCTCACAACAATCAGTACAATACAAGGGGAAAAGAAATCAATCCCAAAGTCTACCTTTTCGAGTACTACCCAGATATTGAACACGAGTATCATGACTATTCCAAGAGCAGAGTCAACCAAGCCAGTATTGCTAGTCGCGGCACCGACGGCGCTGGATATCAATGAAACAAAATTTGATTTGGTGTTTTGGTCCAAGAAACCTTTGCTTCATGATGACGTTCCGACTGAGAATATTATTGTGACTCGATTCTTTTGGGAAACGCGACATCAACTCTTTGGATGGGAAGAAGTTGTCAATGTCGACTTTCGTGTTTGTAATGGCCAAAAATGTCCATCAACATCAACCAAGAATGACCTACCAAGTCTTGCCCAATCCAGAAAGAATCAGAATCGAAGACTCAGAATTTACTCTACCTTGGGCAAATTTGCCAGCGCCAGGGACCACGTACGGATCAAAAATGTAGTGGCCATTACTTTTTGGAGCCAAGAATTGCAAAGGCACATTCCTGTTCCACACTATCGTGCCGCCACGACACAACTACACACCTGTAGTATTAAACTCAAAAACGAAAAATGTCCGAAACCATGTCCCCAAAATCATTATCACTTGGCACATCCATTCTATTTTGATCCGTCGGACCATCTTTGCAAAGCCTCTCATCCCAAGGCTACTCCACCGTTTCGGAAACATGCTGGAAGATGTAATTGTGACAATACATGCTTTACACCACAAGTCAACACTATCAATTCAACATGGCCCTGGAAAGATGCCTCTGAACGAGACTATTATGCTCCCCATTGGAACAATTCAATACGACGGTCCCACATCAAACGCTATTATCGAGAAGGCCGAATGCAACGCATGAATGCTACCGAGTATCACAGTTATCAACCCCGCTTCTCTTGTCCGTTGAGAACAACAACAACAATAACTGCACCTCCCCCGATACCCCGAGCAATAACCGGTGATTACCTCCATCATCTCTTTTTTATTCCACAAGCCAAACTCATTTTTTGTGGGATACCCAAAGTGGGAGTGTCAGAATGGGTCAAGTTCTTTCGACATGTCATGGGAGCCAAGGATTACCTATCCCTGCCTCATTATAAACGGGATCGGTCCTATTTCTTTGTCACTTCCCTCGAACCATCTCGTGCCGAAGAAATTATTCATGATCCAACCTGGACCAAGGCTGTCTTTATTCGCAATCCGTTGGATCGTCTCCTGAGTGCCTATATGGATAAAATAATGGGACAAGCCTATACCCAAAAAATCTTTAATGTTGGCAACTTGTCGGATCCAGTGGAAAACCGAACAATGCTCTCTTTTGAAGAATTTGTGGATACAATTGCCGACACGACCAATCTGGACAATTGCACCGATCCCACAGGTCTCAAGGCTTGTACCGACCCGCATTGGAAACCTCAACTCATGACTTGTGGATTGGACTATTTGTTACCCAAGTTTGATTTTGTGGGAAATTTTGATCATTTATCAAAACATACCAAACTATTGCTGGAACGAGTGGGTGCATGGGACAAGTATGGAAGAACCTTTGATGATGGCCAGGGTATTCGACAACGCCATATTTGTACTGTGCCAGTTCCTAAACGACCGATGAACTATACCACGGTTGGGTTCAATCAACGAGGTCCATCTATCACTGGAAATAAAAAGCATGCCACAGGGTCCAAATCACTTTTCGACCAATACTATACTCCGGCATTGATTGACAAAGTCCGCAAGGCCTATGCCTTGGATTTTGCTGTATGGGATGAAATCTCGACCAAACCAGACCATGACGTGGCGAGTGGAAGAGACTTGAAAGTCGTACAGGAATATTGCAACATTGCCTCGTGATCAGAAACGAACTTGACCATATTTCCAAAATACACCTCTCAAACCAGTCGACTACCGGTAGTCATCATTTTATCTCTCGCCAGACAACCAAGCACACGCAACGAGAAGCATCATCCAACTTGGGACGGTAGAAAGAGTCCATCGACATTGGCACCAACATGGAAATCCATAGTCCCGAGATTGGAACATGTCAAATGCCCAGCAAGAAAACAGCCCTTACCCATTTTTTGGAGCTGATACCTGTTCATGTCATGAGAGACACGTCAATTTACGTGTGTTGCAATGTTCGCAGGTACAGCACCGGATAAGCTATCGAAACTTATTTAGAGTAGAGTACAACCAAGTCAAGCCGGCAGCGAATAAAAAATAAAACAGCAATGCTAATCACAGTAGACACGGGAAATGACTGGTGCACATTTCACGTATGTACCAGGTATGCCTAGTACCTGGTATGGCCGGTACAGTGATGTAGGTGGCAAACGGCCCGTTAACCGACGCATAGTTATAAGGAGCCACTTTGTGGGTTCGACGATTCGAGAGTATGATATTACCGGTAGTAGTACAAAGCAGATCTCAGTTGGTGATTACTTGTGCTGACAGTGAACGCTTGGGACCATGATTCAAGCAATTCTTATACTTGGGTCGGTTTATCGATGAAACAATCGATTTTTATTCCATTGAAAAAACCGACGCGACGCAGGGCTCTGGTTGTTTCTTTAGTGGGGGCCATTTGCTTGGCAGCAACGAAAAGGAACCTCACTGCCATCATCACACTCACCGATTCTGATCAATCGCATGCAACACCAATACTCGATGCTCTTCTTCCAGTGGAACAATCGCTCTCATCCAATGCAACACAGAATGAGTCTATCCCTGTAACGTACCGCAGGATGGACGAAACTCTACAAACGCACAAGAAAACCAAAATTTCCGCAACAGTCACGCCAACACCAACCTTAGCCTTACCAACCAGTGCACCAACGGCATTTGAGATCAATGAAACAAAGTACGATTTGATTTTTTGGTCCGAGAAACCAGTGATTCATGACAAAATTTCAACTTCAGATTTTTTGATAACTCGTTTTTTTTGGGAGGCGCGCAATCCTATGAATGGATGGGAAGAAGTTGTCAAGGTTGACTTTCGTCTTTGCGATCCCTACTGTCCATCTTTACGTTCAACCTTTGTCGATATTCAAAGTCTTTCGCAGTACAAGAAGAATCAGAATAGAAAACTCAAAGTTTACTCCATCAAAGCTGAATTTCCAATCACCGAGGACCATCTGCAAATGTCGAACGTAGCTGCAATTACCTTTTGGAGCGAAGAATTTCTGCAACACATACCTGTCCCCCATTATCATGCACCGTCCATACACTGGGCCTACTGCCAGGCTTCGAGTACTGAACGTTGTCCCAACTTTTGTCCTCAAAATCATTATCACCTGGAGTATCCGTTTTACTATGATCCAGACGATTATCTTTGTAAAGCCTCTCATCCTGACGCTATTCCACCCCAACGGAAACATGCTGGGCGATGTAATTGTGACAATACGTGTTTCACACCACAAGTCAATACCATCAATTCTACATGGCCCTGGAAAGACGCTGCCGAACGAGATTATTTTGCCCCCTATTGGAACAATGATCGCAAACGCAACGAAATCAAAAAACATTATCGACGTGGCGAAATCTTACGCCTCCAGTCAAAGGAATACCAAAGCTACAAACCCCGCTTTGCTTGTCCATCAACAACATCGTCATCCTCCGTCCCTCATGCCATTGCAGGTGATTACTCACATCACCTTTACTTTATTCCACAAGCCAAACTCATATTTTGTGGAATACCCAAGGTGGGAATGTCAGAATGGGTCAAGTTCTTTCGACATGTCATGGGAGCCAAGGATTACCTATCCCTGCCTCATTATAAACGGGATCGTACGCATCTTTGGATGAGCACCCTGGAACCGGCCCGTGCGGAAGAAATTTTGAATGACCCGACCTGGACCAAGGCAGTCTTTATTCGCAATCCGTTGGATCGTCTCCTGAGTGCCTATATGGATAAAATTCTCCAAGAAGGTTACACACAAAAAGTATTTCACATTGGCAAGCTGTCCCATCCAAGGTTTCGCCGACCTGTTTTGTCCTTTGAAGAATTTGTGGATAAAATTGCCGACACTTCCAATTTGGACAATTGTACGGATCCAACTGGTCTCAAGGCTTGTACCGACCCACACTGGAAACCTCAACTTATGACGTGTGGATTAGACTATTTATTACCCAAATTTGATTTTGTGGGGAATTTTGATCATTTATCGAAACATACCAAATTATTGCTGGAACGAGTGGGTGCATGGGACAAGTACGGAGCAACGTATGATGATGGCCAGGGAAACAAGCACAGCAATATCTGTGTTGTGCCCGTACCCCAACCATCTCCCAACCACACCCTAATGGGATTTAATCAAGGAGGCCCTTCGACAATGGGCAGTAGGCAGCACACCACAGAATCCAAATCACTTTTCGACCAATACTATACTCCGGAATTGATTGACAAAGTACGCAAGGCATATGCCTTGGATTTTGCTGTTTGGGATGAAATCTCGGCCAAACCAAACCACGAGGTGGCCATTGGGAGAGACCTGAAAGTGGTACAGGCGTCTTGTGCTTCCAATACTACGGGTGGTAAGCTTAAACTGTTGTAAAGTATAGAGCTATTCCTGCATCATGTTGTCCCAGTACCAACCATGAGAATGGTATGAGGCACACATCAGTCGGTTCCTAGTACCAGGGTCTGAAGAGATTGTTGCACTTTTCACAGATATCCGCACTGTTGAATTGTAGGTTGAGGAAGCATTGGCTGTCATTCAACTTTGGAGAAATCAACCAAAGTAAGTCACCAAAATCTTTAATTATAGCTCATTCATGCAGCAGTCCATGATAACGAAGTAAACCATCAACTATCCAAAAGGAAATATCTGAAAATGATTGTATAATCTATAATTCTAATAATATGATTGGTGAGGTCTGGGCCCTCCATGGCACACCTTTTGGGATTTACGATGTCACTGGAAGTTGGCGGTGCGAAACCATCTTGTCGTGATGAACAATGCAGTCCGCAAGGACATCCAATGTATCAATTATATCCACCTGAAAATCCTGGCTCGAGGAATCCAACGCTGCAGCAATCTCTGTACATCCCAAGATGATGGCAGGAACATGCTTGTCCGTCACCAAATGCTGAGCAACCATCCGTAATCGCTCAATAGAGCCGTAACTGTCCACCACTCCATCCACTTTGATTCCCGCTACAGCCTGCATGACCTCTTGTTGATCCTTTGGATCAGGTAAAACTACGTCGATTCCATGTTTCTCTAAGGTTCGTTGAAACGTACCCGATTGAATCGTCCCATCGACATCGAGCAAGCCCACACGAGTATATCCCCGATCGGCGACACGGATGGCAACCTGCTCTAACAAATCCAAAACGGGAATTTGAATACTTTTCTCAAAGGCATCCTTCCAATGATAGGCAGTTGTACAACAAAAGGCGATTTCGGTTGCCCCCGCAAGTTGTAAGGCTTGCGCAGAGTCAATCAGGGCGTAAAGTGACGTAGGACCTTTTTGGAGTACAGCGAGGTTATTATTGGGGATCCTGGGATTGTGATAGAGGAGGTAGGGTGTATAATCGGCATCGGCCAAAAAGCCGGATGTGGGACCAGCGCAATATAGTTGGTTTTCCTTTCGGCGACGTCGATCCTTTTCCAAAACTAGTTCCTGAAATCGAACATCTGCAGCAGGTCCAATGCCACCAATCACGCCGACCAGATGATAATCATCATGAAGATCATGATAGGCTTGTTGTGGACCCTTTGAAAGTCGATCGCAACCGTCGTCGAGGGAGTCTAGCAAGGATCTATCATGGATCACCACCGTTGGTGGAGAAACTTGATAGCCAGATGCTGCGGCAAAAAAAGTCAGCAACAGAGCAACAAGGGTCTGCCATGACTTGATGACCATCATTCGTGAACTCTATAATTTATCAATGCAATTGATATTTCCTTGGCAATGAAAACAAGAATATACAAGCAAGCAAATCGCAGCAATGCTAAGCAAGGCAGAGCCAAGCCAAAGTCCGTGTAGAAATGAAATATGTGGCCAATATAATGTCGTTCTTTCGCGTTTTCGATAGACTGTGAAATGACGCATAAACGCGTGATTCACAGTCAACACCCCGCTTCCCATGCAAAGAACATGTTTTTTCTGATTATTCTTGTCAATGCCCTCCATTCAGAAGGGTACATGTACAACTCGAAGGCCATGCATGCACGACACGACGAGAAGGAACGAGTTCTATTGATGACAGCATTTCATCGCTCTAAGGTAATGTCTGACAAGAGTTCGGCTTGGGTTTTGCGGTTTTGGTGCACGACTGGGTGACGGAAAGTATGATACCTGGTACAAGTACCTGGTACCAACCAGGTACAGTACCAGTACCAGGTATCCGGGGTCGTACCAGGACCAGGTACCTGGTATAATGCCTGCTCCCAGAATACAATTGGTACCGTACCAAATACTACGTTTGTACAAACTACTAACTTTAGTACATGGTAATTTAGACACCATCAATGTTGGCGACATAAGTGAATGTAATCGGGGCAGTGGGAAAGTTCTGAACTTTTACTTCGCATTTGGAGCAGTACACTACAGAACAGAACACGTAAGCAAAACGAAGAATGGGACCACATGACTAGGTAGTCTTTTTAAGTGGTAGCCTCAATGTCGGTCACCAGATTCTCATTATAGCTTGTAAAATCATAACACATACTCTGGTGTACTGCCGAAGTATACATACATGTACAGCATTTTTGATTTTTGATTTTTTGGAAGAATTATTTGTACTTGGGCCCATGTCCACACACTACAAGGCGTTTGGCTTCGGATGCCTTTGTAACGGACACCGCCAGTTCTATATTATCCCTAGAGCAGGTAGGTTTAGTAGTTAAGTATGGTATTTTGTAGCACGGCTACCTACTCTACAATTCAATCGTGATTAGCACCATCATCTATCTTTTCAAGGAAGGCATGTTGACTTTCATAGCTGGCTTGGCAATCTTTTTGCCTTTTTGACCTTTTTTACTTGCTTTCAATTCTTCAATCTCGAGGTTCTCGTAATACTGTTTGGTCAGGGAATAGAGGAGAACTCCAGCGATTCCAACTCCGGATCCAATGCCGGCTTGGACGGTAATGGGATTGCGGAACACCATGACAGAAGCGACCAAGATGAATACGCGCTTCATGGTGTTTCCGACTGCCAATGTGACTGGATGCACGCTGCCAAGTGCTAGATACATGACTTCGTTGTTGAGGTAGTGGAACAGTCCAGAGAAGAGCACAGCACGGTAGAATTGAGCCTTGCTTGCAACCGATGCTAGAGCTTCCGCCAAGAGAGAAGCAAAGTTTCTCTCAAAGATCAAGGCAATGGGAATGGAAATGAAAAGGGCCGCCCACGTGACGAGTCCAAACATGTTGGGAGGCGTCAGGTTGGTACCGGCGTCCTTTCCCGACTGGAGGGCAACTTTGGACTGCACAGCGCGGAGCGCAAACGCCACGTTGCTGGCCATGGCAGCAGTAAAGGCCAGCCACGAGAAGTTTAACTCTTTCAAGCAGGCATATCCAACACCTCCAACCACTGGGATCAAAGTAGCATAGACAGGAGCTTTCATCCATTTCTTAAAGTATATTCCGGAAACGATTGCACTGAAAAATGGCTCCATTGCCTTGACAATGTGAGTGAACGACACGGGACCAGCTCCGAGACTGAGCATACTTGCCAATTGACCAAGAGAGTGCCACAAGCCAACCGAGGCTACAGCATTCTGGCCTGGACCTGTGAGCTTTGGGTATGGACGAAGACCCAACAACCATACCAAGGCGCAGTAAAGCCCACCCACTGCAAACTGAATGGTTCCAACTGTCAGAGGTGCCGGAAGAATATTCAAGACCTTCTTGTTGATGACTGTTGGGTGCGAATTGAGAAAAGCTGTAAGTCACGAGATCCAATCCAATGACAATTATTGGCAAGAATACCAACAGGGATGGCTTCACTTACTGTTGTAAAAGACGTTGAGGGCATACCAAGCCACGAAGTAGAACCCGACGGTCAGTCGTCCCAAGAGACTTTCAGTGACTTCGCCTCCACGAATGCGTCGGGCATGGAGTCGTTGTCGCATGGCAGGGGACATGGTCTCTACAACGGCATTGTGAGATGCCGGTGGAACCTCGTACGTATCATAAAAGGCGGATACCGTGTCGACAACGACTTGAGCGGGTCGCGTAGGTGGAGGTGGTGGAATGGACGGCGTGACTTTCTTGGGCACCTTCGGCACGACCGTTTCTTGATAGGTGCGTTGATCGGAGCTTGAAATACTTAGCGATGAATACAATCGTAACTTTCGACGGTTAAGCTCCTTGACTGGTTGAACAGAGGCATAGATGGTCCTAGCAGCGGTCGAGTTTAGAATATAGGTAATCATAGCCAAATCCAATGTCTTAGTAACTCCCTTGGTAAAGACGAAAGCTGTAAAATGAAGTTGTTGAACGAAAAGATACCATTAGAAACTGGCGAGGGATCGACATGGCAATGATGATGGCAGGTGGCATACTACAAGGTGCAGTGAGACTTACTCTTGAGTGCAACAGTGAGTGATAACGCAAGAGCGGCGTAGAGTCCGATTTCCACCTTGTTGTAATGTTTGAAATTGGATATGAAATCCTTTGCTTCCGTCTGGAATTTTTCTACAACTTTTGTGGTTTCTTCCCAGATTCGATCGAAAAGTTCCTTGGCGTCTGCTTGTACCTTCTTTGCTAGTGCCTTGGCATCGAAATCCATGGATGTATTGCTCTTGAATCCAATCAATGGGCCTCGAGGGGACTTGTTGTCCAAGACGATTCGAAAGCTGTCCGACTGAGGGCTCGGCCTTTGTACTGCATCGCAGCTAGGCGCGGACAATACCGTTGCCACAAGTACAGTGATAGTCTGGTAGAATGAGACTCTCATCGTGAGTAGTATTACTGCCGATGAAATCACTCACAGTAATTGCTTTCCTGGGTAACAAGCAACTACCGGACGAGTTCTTGTACCTGGTACAGTACCAGTTACTTGTGGTGTGAAGAGTTGGAAGGATTCAAAGTCCTGCCAGCTTCCTACCGATATTTGCGTGGATTCACAGTCAATTTTTTTGATTTTGCATTGGTGCCCGTTTGGAACCCAATGAAACCAAGGGATGAATCTATGCTCAAGGATTATATCAATACTTACCTTAGAGCGAGGTTCTTCTTGTATTACCTGGTACCTTCAATAGTCATGTGTATAGATACAAGGTATTTTTCACATACATACCTGGTACATGGTACATAGCTTTGCTGGCCTGGTACCTGGTACACTCCTCGTGTACCCCGTACACAGAGTTCTCACAAAAGATCTTCCGTCCACCCGCCTTCGCCTTGCCACACTTCTCACCTCACCTCCGACGCGATGAGACGAGATTGATTTGTTCTCTCTGGTGTTTTCGAGCGACATTCGCCATTTTGCGCGGCAATTGCAACGTGCCAAGGAAGTAACTGTAAAATCCAACCAACAAGAAGCCAAGTCGCTGTTGACAATTGCTTCGTGTCACACCAACACCAAAAGCTACCAATAGGCCATTGCTTAGCAACCCACAACCCAATTCCAACGTAAACCTAATCACTGTCAATTCAATCGAAAAGATGCTGTCTCGACTCTCTCGCTCGACCACAGTGTCTCCATTCCGAACGACGATGCAAGTGCAAGCACCAGTGTTGTCGACTACCGTTCGCAGCTTTTCCATCCAGGAGCCCAAGAAGTCCCTGCTGACACATGAAGAAGGTGTACACCAGACCATGAAAGTCTCCAAATCATGGAAGAACAAGCCACTGTTCCGCCGGCAGGGCGACGTGCGCTTCAAGACTGGTTTAGAAGCCGCCAATCTCTTGATTCGCGAGGCGAAGCGACGCGACAGTCACGAAAAGGAATACATTGACAGTGTCACAGCCACCATGCAGTGCTTGTCTCCCGTCTTTGATCGGAACCCCAAGTATGCCTTTGCCGCCAAAACCTTGATTGAACCTGAGCGATCCATTCAGTTCCGTGTGGCCTGGATTGATGACTTGGGAGTCAACCGCTTGAATCGAGGTTACCGTGTCCAGTACTCCTCGGCCTTGGGACCCTATGCCGGCAGCTTGCACTTTGGCTCCCACATCACCACCAGTGTAGTCCACGGCCTTGGATTCGATGCCATTTTCTCCAACGCCTTGACGGGTATTGGTCACGGTGCTGCTGTGGGTGGGGCTGACTTTAACCCTCTCGACAAGTCCGAGGCAGAGATGCAACGATTCTGCCAATCCTACATGACCGAGTTGTCAAAGTATGTTGGAATTGACCAAGATATTCCATGGATGGGAAAAGGTGTCGGACCAGAAGAAATGGGATTCATGTACGGCCAATACAAGCGTGTCTCGGGTAAAAGTGGCAAGGGTGTCCTCTTTTCTACTCAATTTCAAAGGGTAAGTGTGGAATGGAAATTCAATTCTGATAAGACTTGACTTACCGGAATTTGACTTGGGCTTTTCCACTTCATTTCTATTGTCTCACATGGTTATTCGATCTGCCCACGTCCTCGCTGACCCTGATTCGTACCGTGTCATGCCACAGGCTCCTGGATACGGCGTCGTCCATTTCGCCAATGAGATGCTCCTAGACAAGCGTGATTCCTTGGAGGGAAAGAGAGTCTTGATCATTGGATCTGGTAAGGTAGCCCAAGGAGTTGCTCGGAAACTTATCCAATACGGCGCCAAACCCATCACTTTGTCAGATATCAGTGGACACATCTATGAGCCTGATGGCATCACCGAAGGCAAACTCACTACCATTAACCAAATCAAGGCAGAACGTGGTGCCTTGTTGGGACGATACATTATCAGCTCGACTACGGCACAATTCAATCAACCTGAAAACATTTTGGAAATTCCCTGTGACATTTGCATCCCATGTGGTGCCATGAATGATATTGATGAAGCCGCTGCGAACCTATTGGCGGATAACGGTTGCAAAATGCTTGTAGAAGGTGGCAATGGCTGTGTGACTCCTGAAGCAAGAAAGGTTCTAAAGAAACGTGGTGTCCAATATGGCCCTCATACCATGGCGCTTACTGGACCCGCCCTTATGCACAACTTGGGTGACCAGGCCTCCGACGAATCATTCAAGGCAGAGGTTTCACGGGTCTACAAGGAAGTCAAGAATACAGCTACAGAATTTAATGCCCGAGGAGATTTATTCACTGGAGCGAACATTGCTGGCTTTTTGCGAGTTGCCAACGTCATGATTATGCATGGGGCGGTCTGAGAAGGTTAAACCATTTCAACGACCGGACCCCTTTTTGATGTATGGTTCAACAACACACAAAAAAGACTGAAAATACTAATAATGTATCCGTAATGCACACAATCGTTCCTGTTACTTTCGCTGACCCTAATTGTTTGTCGGCATGGGAACAGGAGGATAGATAGTAAGACTCTGTGTACCGTTCGTTTCCATGAAGCCAACATCAATTCACAGTCAGCCACATGGAATTACGATAGTCTCTCGCAGTAAATCGCCGCGCCCAATAAAGTCGTTCTACACAAGTTTGCATTCAAGGCTGATATTCAAATGTATCATACTTCTTGCCGTACTTGGCACGGTATGCGGCAACGGCAGGAAGAGCTTCAACCTTGTCATGGACCGCGAGTAACAATGGATAGGACTCCATACAATTGGCAGGAATACCATCCAAAAGACCACTGGCCAACCATCCTACAAGCTGATGGGCACGCAAATCGGCAATCGTCACGGAATCACCCACAAACCATCCACTGCCATTCGCAGCCAATCGCTTTTCCAACACATTCAAAAACTACATATATCATAAACAACGAGATGTCACATGCAACAAGGAATGATATACAATAATCATGGCAAAAAGGTTACAGTTAGTGCATGGGTCAAACATCATGATATCGTACCATGGACGCAGGGGACGGTGTATACTTACATAGGCAGCATTTTTGGGTTCCTTGATAGTAGGATCCATCATTTTGGTTCGAATAGCAATCTTTTCTTCGGCCGAATGAGTTTCATCAGTAAAGAAAACGCCTTTGGGCCCTGCGAGAGTATATACAATGAACTTGCTCGCTTCTTCAACTGTATCAATCACAATGTCCACCTCCAAGGCGGCCACCGGATCCGTTGGATACAATCCACCAAGTTTACCAACATATCGAGTAATGGCATTGGATTGATCCATCACCTTTTTCTCTCCAGTTGTCTCATCTTCTATTTCCAATAGTGGAAGTTGACCACTGGGCAACGATTCTTTCATTTCAGAAAATTCTGGAAATGAAACAGCCTTGTTGGTAAAGGGCATCTACAACACACAACGACGTTTCAAGTTAAGTAAAAACAAAATTGACACCTTGATATGAGTGCTTGGTTGCAAGATAGAGCGGCTGAACATTGATAGTCTACCGTTTGGCAGTTGGATCCAGTAACGGTGCGTAGAACGAGTAAGGACAACAGCACCGCTAGGTACTTACCCCAGCTTGCACAAAAGCCAAGCGGATAGGTTCTCCACGACCCATAAAGCCAAAGTACGAGAGAGTATGCTTCATCGTTAGTAGGTGGTTTGTAATGGAGATAGATGAGAGTGGTCAACAAACTTTTGACAACAACGGCAAGGGTCAGATAGGATTGGATCTTCCAGCAATTGGCAGACAGCGGCACTTCGAAGATGTTCTACGAATAGGAATTCGGATTATTTTTTTGACGCTGCGATGGGAGCTAAAGTACCTGGATTTTATGCCTTCAAAAACTGGTAGTAGCACCTGGTATGATCATACCTGGTATGGGAATTAAACTATCGGTACCAGGTCACCAGGTACCTGGTACAACTACCGGTACCGGTACTTGTACCGTCAACCGTCAGTCATCAGTCAGTCTCTCACACTGTCAGTTGTCAGTTCCCTACCCCACTGACTGTGCCCCGGTTCGCCCAACCAAATGACGACTTGTGTATTTATTGGTACATGGTTCTTTCTACCAGGTACGTTTGCATGTAGTACTTGGTACTGAAACACTACGGGGATTAACGTTAATAAACCACCACTGCTCAAGTTTACTGTTTTTATATCACATGCTAGTTTGTTCAACAGCAGTAACGCGATAGTAAACATGTGACGGGTAGTACAATTGTGAACAAGCATCAAGCTGAAGCGGTAGGATGTAATAACCAAATGACCTGTACCGTAAAGCGCGCCGATAACTCTTGAGGCATGAACAGCAGTCATGGCGGTAGCGTTGGTTGATTATAATGGTCCCAATCTATTCTACGATGATAACGAAGGGAAGGAAAGTGAAGCGAATGGGGGGGGGGCTACTACCCATTAATAGTGCAAATTCGTTGTTTCTTCTACACCCAGAACGGGAGAGTAAGTTCGGTATTGAGCTTGACTATCGTGGCATTCTTGGAGGAGAGCCGAAACAACTCTGAGAAGTGAAGTGTATTCATCTTCAAGGTCTGTCGCTCCCTTCTTGTCTGTGAGCATAGAAGAAAGGTGAGAGGGGTAAGAAATCAGAGTATCATGAGAGCTAGTTTTGGGTGCCAATTGAAGACCATGAAGGTCTTCCAAGTGGATCGGACGTGCACTCATCGGCTTTGGCCATTTGTCATGATCCCTTGAAGAAAAACCAACAATTCTCGATATGTCATCCAATGCTTCAATATCCTGTACGACAGATAAGCTATAAGGAGTATTGGAGTAAATTCTTTGAATCCAGCGTCGACCTCCCATGCTTGTTCGTCTCCTCTTTCTTTCTCGTTCTTTGATGTATTGTGAGTGACGACTGATGCTATGTGGGCCAAAGTAGGTTCCTGGACAATGACGTTTAGTAGAGGATCGCTTTTGACAAGCGAATCTTGGAAAGCAGCCATCCTCTTCGGTGTCTGCAAGGTATCCCGCTGTCCAAGCGTTGTCGTCAATGGCAGACAATAGACTTGTCATTATGGGCACGTCAATGGTCGCTCGATTACCAATAGATCCGAGATCAGTCTCGAGGGTTCTGTCTTCGCAGTTCATGGATTGTATATGGACTTTAAGTTTGGATTGCAGCAGCACAAGTGAATGCTTTTTTGTGTGAAAGGGATGCGGAGAGTAAAAAAATGAATAGGAAAGCACTAAATGCGTGACAGGAAATTTTGTTCTTCGATCGAGCGTTCTTCGTCTTGTTGCTCCTTGACGCTGTACGCGAGCCGAATCTCTATTTATATGTCCCATGTACATGGGATTCTACTGAATCGTCCCGACAGAGTTTCATATGCCCATTGAAAAGAAGCCGTTGAGTACGTGACGTGGTATTTAATACTTCCGACCAGCTGAGTCTGGAAGCAGTGACGTACAGGACGACTTCGTTGTGTGGGAAAGTGCGTCATTGTTGAAGGTGACGTAATGCACAGTTGACTTGTCACACATCACAAACTAGTTCCTGAGTGCGTCATCGCTGTCCATTATGCCATCTGCACAGTTGACTGTGAGTAGGAGAATCGTAGGAATGGCAACGAACCATGATATGCATGATAGTATGGTGCATGGTTATTTATCAACATTCTTATCAACATTTCAACGACCCAATGGATCAAAAGAGGTGCCCGGTATACACGACTACCGGTCACTTGTCCTTCCGAATTTTTGACGTGTTGTCACGGCCAAAATTGTCATCCAATCGGCGACACAAGAGTAGCAGTATCCAGTTGATCAGTACGGCGAACCTACAACAACTCGCAAGTAATTCATCAGACAACATTCAAGTGAGAAAAGCAACCAAGTCGGACGACGACACCACTTTGACTAGTCAAGCCTTGGGTGCAAGTCAACGCATGCGTCATGGCGGCAGATTCTGACGAATCATCAGCATCGAATTCATATTCACAGTCAGAAACATCCTCCATTGATAATTCTGTACCGATGAAAAAGACAATCTTGCCGAAGCCTTCCCCTCGGACTCCATCATCGTCGTCTACTCCTCAGGATGGAAAATTCAACAATCTGTTCGCCAAAGCTGGTCTAGACAGCGAGGATGAATCCTCGCATCCTTCTGGTGCCAGCACATCCGTGTCCTCGGAATCGCATGGGAGGTCTCCAATTCAACGACGGAATTCTGCTCGGTCATCAAGATCAAGCCACTCTGGCGGCGATTCGGAGGCAAGATCTGCGTTGTCAGTGATATCTTCCGCCAATAGAAGCGATAGCCATGACAATTCCGCGGGTTCAGCTAGTCATTCCGACAGGGGAAGCGTACCAGCTTCCCACGGATCTTCATGGCGTAGTAGCAACTCTAGGTCGAGGCGCTCTACCGGTACTAATAGTGAGAACAGTGCACCCAGTCACGATCATGGCGGGCACAGTTCTTACAGTCGGTCGCAGCCATCAAGCCGGGAAAGTGCATCATCAGCCAGTCCAGGAAGTAACCACATGGAATCAAAGCGACATGATGATTCCGAGACAGGAAGTGCATCTCGACAAGGACGGTCGAATCAAGGATCACGGTCCTCACAATCAGATATGGGAAGTCCCACTGCCTCAAACGCCGAAGAAAGATTTACGGGTACGAATTCTACAAACGAAGAACCAGGCTTGAATTCAACAACCAGTGAAAATGAAAATTCTCGATCAACGTATTCAAGACCGAAGTCAAGAGCCGATGTTTCCACGGAACAACAAGGGAACCAAAGTGAACCTCAGAGTAACACGTCAGATCGAACACCCGTCGAAGCACGGTCGCATCAAACCCACGGGACCGAGCCCAATTCACATGCAGTTCATTCTGTCACAAGTCCGAAGATTAATCCTGAAAATGGTTTACATTTGCCAACCGAATCTAATCCGAATGAGAGTGAGGGTGAGAAAAACACAACTGGTGAAGGTGCCCCCGTTGAAGCCATGCATTCCGTCCCAAACGAGGCACCAATCCTCAATCCACTCATAGCACCTGCCCACGACGAGGAAGCAAAACCAATAGAGGAAACGATTAAGGATGACGTTGCAACGTCAGACCAGAAAGTACCGGGGGATACAGCAAACATACCACAGTTCACAGGATCCGAAGCTCCGCCAGAGAATTATGTTGACGAGGCCCAAAGGGGCCCCAATGACTCCACCGCACCAAACACAAAACCTGCAGCTCCCAGACCAAGCATCCTGCAGAGACTTGAAGAACGTCGACGTGCTCTGGAGGCTCAATCCGATGCAACTCGGGAGGGTTCGAATGCAGTCGTAGCATCTAAAACCATTGAAAGCAAATCCAATGACTCCCCTCCGAAATCGGATGACATTCCGGGCGAAGCTCGGGTGCAGATAGAAAATGAGCTCGAGAAGCCACAAGTCGAGACTTTACCCAAACCTGTCGTTGATGAGCCTAGCAGCAAATTGGATTCACAGTCAGACTACGATCCACGACGAGATGATACCGAGAAATGGAAAGACTTAATTAGAAGATCAGCACAAGGATCGTCGGAGCAACGATCCTCGGGTGCTTATCGACGAGGAAAATCAGACAGCACAGGAGAGAAGGCTAAAACGAGTGGCGACGATAAGAATGTGTCCCCAGCTGATCGACCATATCAACCGAAAACAGGGGATTTCCAACAAAATAGTGACTCCAAAGTTATCGACATTCCATCACCACAGCAGAACCAATCGGAACAGATGGTCATAAACGGCGCTAGTGGTAACCAAGGGTGGATGCCCCCAGCGCTAACAACGTATGGAGAAAAAAAGTTCAGTCCCGAGCCTTGTTTGGAGGAGAAAGTAGATCCTCCGATGAAAGATGGCAACGTGTTATCCAAGAACATCCCATCCCAAAGACTTTCTTCTGGAGTAGGCCTTCCACCAAAAGCGTTCACTCCACCAGTAAGTGAAATCGAGGTACGACCTCCACCCGAAGATGATTCCAGTCTTGGATCGATGGGATTTTTATTTCCAAAACTGGCCCCAGTCACTCCAAATAAATCACCAGAGCCAGTTGAGAACTTGGTAGCAGTGCCTGCAGTATCTGTGCCTCCGGAACCAAGGAGAGACCCAACACTTGTGACACATAAGCTAAAACCAACAGTTGGTGGAGTTGACTACGACTACTACAAAACTTGGATACTTCCTGGGGCTCAACCTCCGAAACCGAAGCAGGAAATAATTCATGAAATCGATCGAGAAGATCCACCGGGGACGACGACCGTCTTCAAGCCAAAGAGGATGGTTGTTGAACCCATACCGCTTGCACGGCCCTTAGCAAAAGCTACTGACGTTGACCCCAAAGCAGGCCCGCCTGGTGTTCCCACACAGCCACTGAAGCCTCCTTCAGAGAGTTGGGCTCCGACTCGACTCACTCATCCAATTGTAGAGAGCAAACCAACAGATGAGTGGGAGGCATGGAGAGAAGCCCTAGATGCAGCAACAAGAGCCAAAATACCAGATTCTTTGAAAAAGCGATCAACGCGGAGCGATCTTTCATCAACGTCAGACTGGGCACCGCCAACGCGACCTGATGGTTGGAATTCAACGTATCGAAGTATTGGTGTCGACGACAAGAATACTGGTCATGTGTGGAGCACCTGGATTCCTCCGTCGCAAACTTCTCGAGTTGACTTTGCTGGTTCCATCACCTCGCAACCCACACCGCCAACCCAGGAACGAAAAGTATACAAAGAGCCTGTGCAACGAAAGTCAGTTGAAGAGACAAAAGAATCATTCAGCAGCAGCTCAAGTCGTAGTTCATTATCGGACGAAGGATCGCGTTCATCGCACTTCTCAGAGAGCACGTCAGCGTCGAAAAGTCACGATGTTTCGGATATCTCCGCTACAAGCACATCGGAAATTAGCAGGACCGGCTCTCCGGACCCTCGTTCAACACAAACAGGGTCAGTCGATGAAGAAGACGCTGTGTTGCCAGTACATGACGTAGTTCCAACAGAGATCTCGCCTACGCCAACATCGACTGAGATTCATGAAGGAAAAAAGACTTCACCTGTGATAAGACCCCAAGCTACTGATTCGAAGAGGGGTTTCTCGCCATGTTCAGTGTGTCTATTGGTTACTTTGTTGATGGTTGTCTTGGGGGGGATTGTCACGATTGTCGTGCTCGTTCTCAGAGGGAAACTCAGTGATGAGGCTCCTTCACCTGCCGTTTCACCCAACCCACCGTCCACAACCCCTGCCCCTGTCGCATCCCTTGGCGAACTAACCGCGCTTATCTCCTCTTCCTCTCCGAATACAGCAGCTGCTTTGGAAAATCCAGCAAGTGCTCAATCACTGGCTCTTGCCTGGCTGTCAAAAAACCAGTTTCTAGGTACTTATTCGGACGAGCAAAAAATTCAGCGATTTGTCTTGGCCGTTATCTTTTACAGAACGACGGGCGAATCATGGAAGGACAAAGACCTTTGGGTTAGTGACATTGACGAATGTGACTGGTATTCTGCAGAGACGGTCAATGAAGTTTGCAATTCTGAGCACGAGATCGACGAAATTGACCTGAAAGCAAACAGGTTGAGTGGGGAATTCCCTTGGACAGAATTTGTGATGTTGTCTTCACAGCTTCTGATTCTAGACTTGACAGAGAATCGCCTTTCTGGCCCCATTGCAGATGTTGTAGGCGATATGACTTCCTTGTTAGTGTTTGATGTGCAAAACAACCAATTCTCGGGAACAATACCTTCGATGTTTGGTCAACTCACTGACGCAAGACAGCTGAACTTGTCACAAAACAAGCTATCGGGGAGCATCCCATCCGAAATTGCCTCCATGTCATCACTACAAGCCCTTTGGCTGAACAATAACCTCCTCACCGGCACGATCCCATCGGAGTTTGGGCAGTTGAGTAATGTTCGCAGCATTTATTTGGTACGTTCTTGGCGATTTTGTGGTCGGAATTGACGTATGTACCTGTCTACTGTAGCTTCTAACATTTATCGTTTGCCTCGATCAGAGTGGCAATAATTTCGTCGGGAGTATGCCAGAAGAAATATGTTCTCTTGGCCTCGAAAACCTAGAGGTTAATTGTGACGTCGATTGTAGTTGCTGTACTGCCGCCTGTGGAGAAGGACCTACGGGTAGTCCAGTAGGAGGCGATGATGGTGGTGGAAATAACGCTACTGATCAAAATCCGGTTGGTGGTGATGGTGAATTAGAGGGCAATCCGATTTACGAGCTGATTGTATCCCGTTTTCCCGGTGGTGGTGAGGCACTTGCTGTTGCGACGTCGCCTCAACGGGCAGCGTTCCGGTGGCTACAGTCATCTGCGAATGCGCAGATAAGCTCCGACGACCAGCTTCTACAGCGTTACGCGCTCGCCTCACTGTTTTATGCGACACAGGGGAGTCAGTGGAAGAGTACAGTCTCATGGCTGTCAGCGGAAGATGAATGTTTGTGGTATACAACCTCCGATGCCGGGGTGCTGTGTGATTCCAATGGACGACTGACAGAGATCCACCTCGAGAGCAACAATTTGCAAGGCACCCTTCCGATGGAGATTGGTTTGCTGGCTGATTCTTTGGGTAAGTTTTGAGACAGAAAGGAATGTGCTTTGTGACTTTGGACAGTAGTCTGACCAATGTTCACAGAAATTCTAGATCTATCGGGGAATAACATGACAGGTTCTATTCCTTCAACGATCGAAAGCATGGGGCTTTTAAGTAAGTTTGCACGGTGGAAAAGTTCTATGGTATAGGGAAACAATCTCACGTGCTCTTGTCTCATTTTCGTACTGCAGAAGAAATAGATCTGTCCACGAATAAACTGTTTGGCATCGTTCCAAGTGATCTTGGATCAATGAGTAACTTGCGTAAGTGTCAGTATTCATGTTACGTTTCCAGTGATGAGATTGTTTGTGTCCCTTTTTCCTCACCATCGTAATCGCCGTTATAATTGTTACGAAAATTGTCACGCTTTCATTATCAGAACGAATTGTCCTATCTGAAAATAATCTTTTCTCTACGATTCCGACGGAATTGGGTTTGTTGAGTCAACTAGAGTATCTTGACCTTGGCTCGAATCAGCTGACGGGAACCATACCAGATAGTTTGGGATCCTTACAAAGTTTGGGTACGTAGACAATGGTGGAAACGTGCTTGAACAAAGTGTAGTGTAAATGTTGACTTACCCATTTTGTGATGATGGTTGGTTCCTCCAGCTGGACTTGCTCTCTATAAAAATTTCTTATCGGGTACATTGCCAGTGTCTTTGTCGAAGTTGTCGAATTTGCAACTGTTATATTTAGATGGAAATGATTTGAGTGGACCCATTCCGAGTGCAATATGTCAGTTGGCATTGGACGAATTCTGGAGTGACTGCCGGGAGACCCAGTGCAATTGTTGTACCACTTGTTGCAGTGATGGTGCAGGTTGTGCTTAACTTTTGTGAGGAACGATTAAGTGTGACTTTGGGTACGTGTTCAGGTCCAGTTGAGTCGGCAGTTGATTGCTGGGGTGGGTTGTTGAGTGCATGGGGATTTGATATTTGACTACTATCCAATTAATTGTTTACACAAAACTTCTGGTAGACCAAAAGAATTTGTAGTATCAAGTTATGAGTTCTTAACCATGTAACTATGCAGGCAGAACGTATACAAGTACATGGTAATGTGAACGGTTAGCGACTGTAGAACGAAAAAAGAAAACATCCTTAGACAATATAAAGAAGGAAGACTGATAACTGATAACTGATAGAATTAATGTTGAAAAGTGATTAGAATTAGGTCTGAAATGAATGTGTTCTCTGGAGCATGTCGTTTGGCACTTACTCCGGAGAGTAATGTAGTGAGAAGGTAGAAGGTATAGGCAATAGGCAAACCAATCACATGATCAAGCACATCACGAATCACGAAACAGTCGAGTCGAGTTTATCGAAGCTAGTTTGCCTCATGACTCATGACTCATGACTCATTACTTATGACTTATGACTTATGACTTACCGGTATGACCGGTACATGGTACGACATGAGATGCGACACTTGATGCCCGTTGAAGTGGTACCTGTAAGTGACGGTGAAAGTTAAACAAATTTGTTTAACCGTGTGTCATTCGAGCAAAAGGGCAGAGGGTAGAAGGACGGACGAAAGGAACCCCTTACTGTTGCTACCGGTACATGTACTGCTGCAATCCAAGTCGAAAATAATCTGTGGAGTACTTGTACAAGCATCACGATCATATTTGGCGGCTACCAGCAGCAACTATAAACTATAAAAGTTGTTAAATAGCTAGCAACAGTAGTAGTAGGAATAATGGCCATGGTAGCCCTGCCACTGCAAACAAAGCAGTGACCAGTATTCTAATTTACGGTTCGTTCGTTCTAAAGTATTTGCCATTTTTCAAGCAGAGTTCATCGAAGCAAACGAACCTGGTGTTGACGAAGTTTCTGAAAATTTCGACTGCATTGAGACCTTTTGTTCCTGGATGGGCTTCTGTTCATTTTGGACGGACAAGAGCGGATTGTTCTCGATAAAAAATTCTGGCCTGAAAATGGATGATGGTCGACAAGGTTTTTTGTTGGCATTGCCAGTGCCCATTTTCTGGGTGACTTGCCCTTGTTTGGAAAATGTAGATGTCCCTAATTTTAGGGACATCTTTGGTGTCTTGCATGAGAAATGGATTTGATGCAGAGTGGTCGTAGTCATTTCTTGTTATCTCTTTTCGTTTCTTTCGGAGAATCGATTGTCGACGCCTGTGACTTGGCCGTCATAGGACCCGGCTGCGCCTTGGTGATATCCCGCTTGTCTAGATCAAAAATTGTAACAGGAGGAGGTGTTGTGGAATGTGGTGGCAAGGTCGATGTCGCACCCGTTTACTTGTAGCAGTACTGGTAGTCTCGTTGGTACGTGGTGGTTCGTTGTTGTTGATTGTTGCGAGGAGAACACGGTAGCGAATCTCAAATCCAAAACGTTACGTGCCATTGGGAAGACACCACGCAGGAGAAATGCAATCTGCTAACAAGAAGCAAGGGGAAGATCATGAAGATTGGTGGTGTGGCTGACTTGTCGACATCCGATGGCACGGTGACAAGGGACACTTCGGTGATGCTTGATGAGGGGTGTGGCCGAGTTGTTGAAGTACCGACCCGCCCGGAAAGATAAACAAACGTTGTTTATCTTTCCCAAAATACTGCCGAGTACGAACACTTTCACGCGATGCTGACGTACGAAAATATTCTTCGGTACTCTGGAAAGATAAACAAATCTTGTTTAACACCGCCTAGAATCCAATTAATCTTGTTTATCTTTCAGGTACACCTGGTACCTGGTAATGTACCTGGTATAGATTGTATATTCTAAGTACTTGAAGAACGGGGGATAAGTGTAAAATTGCCCCAACTCGATACCTGTCGCCGAAATTATATTTCAGTCATCCCCCAAAATTGGCCATTTGCGCGAACACGACTAGCGTATAAATATAACAACATATATGACTACTGTTCTGCCGAGGACATGAAAACATTGTTTCTTCGTCTTGTTATTATGTAAAGGAATTCCGACCTTTTGAAAGGGCCGGAATTATACGGCTGTACCTGGTACTTGTATCAGGTACCTGGTACCAGGTACATATTTCCCACTGGGTTTGTGGTAGCGCGTCATCCGTTTCCCGCCATCCCCTGACTGTCGCCAGGTGACTTGTAACGAAAGCGCACTCCTTCGAGGCACTAACTGGCACTTGACAGTGAAACACTTGACAGCTAACTACTTATTCATAGTTGTGGAAAAGAGATACAATCTGCAATTGTTGCTGCACCGCGACATGAGAATAAGGGCTCAGTGTCAGGCATTGTACCAATTCGAGTTTTGAATTGCGACAAAATCGGGTAGGGAGTGGAACGCAAGTCAAAAGTAACGCAACTCGTCACCGACATGGCAAGAAAGCAAGTTTCGTTTCGACGCAATGGCAATGTAGTGGATGAAAGTCCTTCGGCTCTTTCCGTTGCGTCGGAAGGAACTGCAAGTTTTCTCAGTATCTCTCAAACAAGAATGCTGCTTTCCATGGTGGACGACCACTCGGAGTTTAGTACCAGCACCGGAAGTCCTGATGGGACTGGGAGTGAGTCGGAGATTGCTATGCCTGCAACAACAACATCATTGTCATTTACCGGTACTGGTACTGCTGCTGCTACAAGTACTCCCACAGAAAGCGACGAGCTATTGCCAGGGGGCAACGAGTCACAGAGATCGTCCGGGGAGTTGCGACAGTCCAAAAAAGACTTCATGCGCTCTCTTTTGGCAGAATATGGCCTAGATGATGACCTCAGTTCCACCGGTGACTCCTTGTCCAACAAATCCAGCAACAATGAAGTTCATGGGCACCACCACAGCAACGACAATGATAACGACAACAAAAGCGAAGAATACGAAATTGACAGCCACATTGACAGCGCCAGTGACGATGACAACAGGGAATCGATCCAGAAATTACCTGCTGAGAAGTCCGAAACGACTTGTGAAACTACTTTGGATGACAGCGACCATGACCACGACCAGGAGTCGATGCAACTGCAAGCGGGGCCTTTGCAGCCAATGTCGACACGACAAACGCCCAAGAAGTCGAATGGTTCACCGCGTTCCCGTTCTCGTTCCCAAACACCTCCTCCTCCTCCACGGAATGACAGTAGCGAAGACCGTTCAGATCCAGATCTCGAACACATCAATACAGTACAAGTGCTGAAACAGACCTCCACTCCCAAAACTCCTGCCAGTAAAAGGCAGATCCGCACCAATAGTCATTCCAACCATTCTACAAGCGACCAAGAAGATGATTCTGTAGGTCGGGCTACTCAACCAGTCAGCACTCGCTCGGCTTATGAAACAGATCCATTCGCAAGTCCTATGTCGACCGATTCGTCAGATTTCCACCTCCGAAAATTAGACTCGGATATCGACAATGAACTCGCTGAGGCCATGATGGATATTCCACCGCCCCCTCATCGTGGTAACAACGAAAAATCCGTTGAACAAAAAGTCCAAAACCTCCAATCTCCACCACCGACAACCCAACCAAAGGCCAATGCCGCCGAAATGTCCGTTATGAGAGATAGTGATGAGGATTCTCCGATTAGTATTTCTTCAGATGAAGGATTTTTGGTCAGAGCTGTTCGCAGAAGGTCCAACCGTCTTGCAATCAGGAGAACATCAACGGGCACCACAAGAACATCATCCAATGGATGGAAAGTCAAGGTCCCAACAAGAAACGAATCGTTTGGCAGCAAATCCAAGACAAGAACAGTGTACAAAAAAAGAGTTTGACAACGAATCAGAGCAGCAGCATTCCAGTCACGGA